>PVJO010015847.1:0-43675 GCA_004026905.1 Hystrix cristata | reverse complement strand
CATTCATCATTTTCCATATTTTCCCTTTCCCCTCTCTTTCCCCTGTTGCCTTTCTGCTTTTCCCCTTCTTTCTTTCTAGTATTCCTCTCCTCTGCACACCATCCTCCTTTTATATAATATCTATTACATCTCTTTGTCCTTATTTACAGTTATGGTTTCTCATATCAGAGAAACAATTCGATACACACATTTTTTTTTGGTAGATAAGAGCTGCCTAAGATGTCTACTTTCTGGTATAAATGAATTTCTAATGCTTTGCAAAAAGCAGGCCCATAGTCAGGAGAGAGAAGTGTGTCTATGGACACTGACCATGATAAGAGTGTGAGGAGGATGGTAGCACAAGGGAAAAAAAAATGAGAGCCGGGAGGGCCAGAGATCTGAGAGGTCATCAGGCCAGAAAGGATGCTGGTTTAATTCACACTTTTGCTAAAGGTCTATTTTTCCTTTAATTTAAAATTCAAATTGGGAAATTACCACCAGAACCTTTTGTTCAGTGCTGCTGGTAGGAAAATATATACAGATCTATCCCCACAGCTGATGCTGGCTAGCAAGGAGCCGAAGCAGGAAGGAGAGAGTGAAGGACACAGTGGGGGATCCATTATAGGATGATATATAGCGTGACATTTAGATTTTGTTTTTAAATAGATTTACAATGCTCCGTGCATTTTTTTTTTCTTCTCGCTTCCACCTTTTTTTTTTTTTTTCAAATATGCTTACACATTCTCCTCCAAGCTTGATGTCTTTAACTGTTAAGGTGAGTGCATGAAAACTACAGATTGTTTTTTACAGTCCATGATGAATGCAGTTTAGGAACAGATGCAGAGGAGAAGTGACCGGATAATCAGGATTTCAATCAGTTCAGTCTCCATGCAGCCCTGCTGCGGCTGCCTCTTCTTTCACACTTCCGTAGCTCTGGCAGCCCCACCTGTTTCCCAGCACTGGCCATTCCTCCCCACAGAAGCTGAGCCTGGGAGGCTGCACCCATCAGAAAAATAATGGGAGTTCCTTCCTCAGCCAAGATTTGGTACAAGAGCTTGTTGTAAAATGATACAGGGAAAATGCCTAAAATCATTGATTAGTTTTCAAAACAAAAATAATTTAGTAGGAGAAGAAAGAAATATTTTCTGATGAAATTATTGGAGAAAGAACTCTCTATGTGCGGAATTAGCCTTCTAAATTGGGTACTAATTAGAGAACTGGCATTAGTGTGATGGGGAAAATAATTCCCAACCTGCCAGAAGTCAGATATGCCAAGTTCATGGTCTCAAACATCGAGGAATGAAGTCACGAAGCAAACAAGGGAGTTAGAAGACATTTATTGGAAATGAAGAGAAAAGTAGTTCCTGGATTTCCAGGAAGGGTCTTCAGTGGGTGGTGACTGAAGGTCTTTGTCTAGATAAATTGATATAGCAAAATCACAGTGTGAGTTTGACGTGGGCCAAGCTACAACCAACCTGTAGGGTTGCAAGTGTCGTTAATTAGCTAATAGTGATCCAACAGAGAAATGAGTCACATTGCACGGTATATGGAAAGAACAAAAGCGTTCTTGGAAAGGTAGGGGAGCGTGGGTCCTAATCTTCTGGCACCCACCTATATATACCTCGGGTGCCCAGCTGGGCTTCCTGGGCCAGGTGGTGCTAATACAGAATAATCTCTAGTTGCTGTGATCTCTGGGGAGATTTCTGGCTATTTGGTCTCCATCTTGAGGCCTGGCTCTCTTCAGATTCACCTCCAGCCACAATTTTGATGTCTTCATCTTTTGTGCTGACTTCCTTGAGGCTTTTGTCCCTCTCTGGCTACATATTAATTTCTATCTAACAAAGCTGGGTATAATATTGGGATAGATATTTATTGGGGGAGAGGGACTAAGTTAGGTTAAATCATATGCTCTCACGGAAAAGATAAATGTCTTTTCTCTTTGTGTGTGTGTGAATTTGTGAGTTTTTATAACAGAATAATACTGATTTCTGTAGATTCTACCAGCATCCCAGAACTTGGCACATGTTCTCTGACATCTTCGTCTATGTCTGTTGTGGGATAAAATCACTGTTGGAAATTAACGTTAGTGCCGTAATGAAATTCTACCAATAGAAATGTTTGTAACAATTTGGAAGAGTACCTCTGATTAGGATATTGACATCATTGGGATTATTAAAAATAATTCTGAGCAATAATTTTTAAAACAGTGATAACGAAGCAGTTCTTTCTGATTTGATACCATTTCCATTAAATCATAGCTCCTCCAGTTCTTGACAGCCCTCATTTATTCATTGAAACACTTTCTTGGATTATTCTGGAATGGTGTTCCTGGATATGATTTTGGTAGAGGAAAGACATTGTCCTTAATGACAGTGCAGCTTTCCAATAGAAAATTCATCTGAAATTGAAGGACAGATATACTATTTTCCTATTTAACCCATTTGTTTCTCTGAATTGTAAGGAAAAGATAACGGAGGTTGGGTAGGCAAGATCTCCTTGAGGGAAAGGAAAAGTGGGTGCTCTCTCTCTCTCTCTCTCTCTCCTCTTATCATCTATTTATTTATCTACCATATCAAAGTGAGCAGATTTACTGGTGGCTCACCCTGCTTCTCAACTTGTGAATGAGCAAGTAGTAACTTTGATCTCCAAGTCCAAGTTAGACTTGGACAGTGAGACAATGTCTTTGGCCTTCTATTTTGCAAATAGAGCCTGATTAAACACTAATATGCATATTGCTACTTGAGTTCAGAGAGGTGGGAAATTCTGATGGCCTGTGATTGTCTGGAGAGGTTCTAGACTGAAGGTGGAGCTTAAAGGGTCAGATAACACACAGCAGAAAGGAAGCTGTTCCAAGTGGGTCAGTGGCAAACCAAACTGTGGGAGTAAGTGTTGTACGTATGTATGATGAGCAGGGTGACTAATGATCTTTTGTGTCTTGAGAGTGAAGAATCTAAAGTGAGTGGTGATCCGGAAGGCACCACCGGATCATATACATGACAAAAGAGCATTGGTCAAAAACCAGAGGTAGATTAAGCCTTGCCAGAGTTTAGGTCCAGTATGGGAGGAGTGTTGAGTGATTGAAGAAAATTTATAAAGCTTCCTTTGTTTTTGTGTGTGTCACTTCTCCAATTCCAAATGTTGACAACCCAGTTATGCTTTTAAATTCATGTGGTGCTGAGGGAACATGGATGTTGGGGAGATCTTTTTTAAGCACTACCAGGTTGCAAGCTCTTCACAAATGTCTTTAGCGTAGACTGGTGGGCTTCTTAGCACTCTTCTCAGGGGTGACACTGTGTTTATAGTTAAGGACTATACTGTACAATTCCACATTTATGATGGTAGGTCTTATTTATGTTTACAACAATTTTTTAAAAGGATTTCGGAAGGTGGGAAAGGCCCAAATAGACTGACCAATTGGAACGAGGCCTCTGGAAGCTGTGAATACAGTGATGAGACAGAAGAGCAAAGAGGGAAAACCTTATGAAAAAGGCTTGTTTTGAAAATACATCTTACTTGTACTGTGTGGGTTATTTCTACAATTCCAAGTGATTATTTTTGAGGTTGAAGCAGAAACAATAAGAAGACTATTTGGGTATGTTAAGGGGCTTTTTCTCCCTTTACTTTCCTAAAAAGCATTAAGTAATTTTATGGTATCAATAACTCTTGTTTATGCATTTCTGAACAGTGACCTCTTGGGAAAAATAACATTTATTTGGGTAAAGTTGTAAAATGCACAATTTGTATCTGAAAACCCGAAGTTGACAGCAAGTTGTTTGTATCTTTTTTTTTAATCAAACAGTTCAGAAGAGAAAAAAAAAAAAACATTTCTCATTTTTATAGCTAGAAACAGGGTACCGTGTAAGGAGGATAGAGCTTTTCAAGTGTGAAAAATGATTCCTAGAATGACTGGAAAAGATAAATTCTCTGCACACCCTCACAAAATGTTACAACTTTCATGTCATGTATATCTATTCTTCTAAGATGGCCTTAAGCTACAAGAAAATATATGTTTTCCCACTGAGAATAGGGTCCCAGACTGCTTGAGTTACATATCAGGCTTTGCTTTCTACAAGTCCGATAGTTTCGACTATTCACCATAATGCCATGAAATCACACCATAAATCCTTGTGATTGTTCCTTTTTACATTCATTATTTGGGAACAGAGATGGCTCTCAGAATTAGAAGAAGCATCTACGTGGTCTGTTAGGACGAAAAACCTTGAAACATTATTTAAAAAAACAAACACACTCAATTTGGCATATTGTACAATAATGAGAATGTATTAATGCAATTATAACCGCTATAATTTGAAAATGTTTCTTATCTTACAAAATTTATTTAACTGAGAGTTGTTATGTTATTGTATCTATACATTCATATGACATAATTGTTATTTCAGTGATATAAGACACGTTCCGCTGTATTAATTGCATTTATCAAAAATTAACATTTGAGATGTTGTGGGGTTATATAATTAAAACCATAGGATACAATCACTACCCGCAGGGCTAGCTTCTCAGCAAAATCTTACACAAAGTTCCCCTTGATCACTCACATTATCATTCTAAGTCCCTTGGGTAAGTGCCTGCCTTATTCCACTCTGTTCGCTGATCTCTTCCACGAAGAACATGGGACGGGGAACAAGAGATGGAGGGGGACAGCAAAGAAACAGAAAAATAATTTAATAAAAGGAGAATCAAAGAAAAAAGAGGAATAGAACTTTTTCAAATGGTGAAGGAATTAAGAGTTGGAAGGAGCGGGAGGGATGGGAGGAAAAGGGGACAAAAAAGTTAAGATGTTTTATGTATGTACGTGTACAAAGTGACAAATGTAATCGTTAGGTACTGCGGACATGTATGTACTTATAAAAAATACATTAATGGAAAAAGGAAAGAAAAGAAAAAACATGGCTCCAAATTTCTCATCCATCTCCTCTCTGCGTACTGCTCTTCAAACAGGATTTCAAACAATGACTTACTAAAACTTCAGTGAAAGTTTGTCAGGCCCATTTGGTGATATATTTCTGTGTAAGGGAAACCTTTAGTACACAGAATGGAATCTTGGGTATTTAGATACAAAAGAATGACTATATTTGGAGTAAAAAAAAAAAAATAGTATTTTTCAAAGTCCTCTAAAGCTATTCAAAAGATGTAGCCACCATATTATTTTACTATCTTGGTATCCTCAGTTTTCAAACAGGTGATCTGGGGCATGACTGATGTAATTAAAATAAATGCAACACAAGATATAAGAAAGTGTTTACTACAGTGTGCTCTAGGGTGTCACATAGAGTCAAAGAAAGGGCGTCAGCGAGGGAACACTGAAGAAAGAGCTCCTATCATTAGAAAAGAATTAGGAAGAAAACTGAATATTGAACAGCTTCTGACCAATTTCCTGCTTGCTCTTTCTTCCTCCTTAGGAATCATGTCCTTCGTACTCCCTTAGTTTTCTCTGAAACACCATTTAAAAATCTGTTTATGTACCATTAAATACCATTTTTATCTTCGAATTTAGAAACCGTTAGAACCAGATCTAAGAGAGCATAACCATCTCCGATAATGCCTCACTTAAACTATTGTAATTGAATTCTATTAATTCTTCAGTGAATCTGTATTCATTCACTGGGAAAGCTCTAGCCCATTTGAGAATGGGCTTCCAGGAAAAAAAAAAATTGAGACATTAAATAGACATCTGCAATGTATTAAACTTACCCCTATTTAAATGTTAACTGTATCCATATATCTTATGTACTACTATTTTAGCATAAGATTGAAAAACTGAATCCTCCAAATTAAAAATGTTCTTACCATGTAGGTGGCATCAGTGTAGCTAAGACAGACACACATAGAGAAGACTTTGCTGCTCATTTTGACTCAGTCCTGTCTTCTGGATGATTTATCTTTCTTGTGCATTACATATTTACAAACATGAATATATGGTACTGTATTCCTAACTTGTCAACCCCACCATTTCCTTTTCTCTTTGTTACACTTAATTGAAGAAAACTCCCACAGTTTTTATGTGAATCAACAAAGCAGTGGGTATTAACGAACTTCCAAAGAAATACTACTCAAAATGATAATAGTTAAAACCATCCACATTTAAATCATCCACCTTTAAATCAATGTACTAAAAAATGACAGGAAAATCTATATTGGGGTCAAAGCTTAGATTTGTGAAAATTTAATCAAAATAAATTAGGTGTGATGAAATAATACAAAAGTAACAACACAGAATAAGATATCTTTAAATTGAATCAAGGCTTCATTGTAAAATTTAATCATGAGTAATCAGAGTTGAAATTATGTTTAAATAAAAATTTAAATGAAAAGATTGAAAAGTTTGCTTTGTAAAAAATTAATCATAGACAAACTGAGTTCATGGAATTCAATCTGGAAAAATCTCAAAAACATGTCACCAATACTAGCATAATTTAAGTGAAAATATTTTAACAATGGTTTCAGAGTCAAAATATGAGCACCAACAGAATAGATCACAATATACCTTCAAATTCAGTTTGAGATGGATTATAGATTTAAATATTTCATGAAGCTTTTAGAAGAAATTATAGAAAAAAACACTATCATGACCTTATAGTAGGCAAAATTTCTCAGAGAATATAAAAATTCTAATCATAGAAATAAAATTTTCTGTCCATTAAAAGGCATTAAGAATGAAAATGCAGCCTGTAAGTGGAGCAAAGATAAACAAACGTGTGTTAACAAAAGATTCACAGAAAGAATATGAGCTTTTATCAATAAATGAAGAAGTAAACCCAAAGGAGAAATGGACAAAAGACTTCAGCAGGCATTTAATGAAAGAGGATACCTAAATGGCTGAAAACATACAAAGATCAATCTTAGGGAAATGCAAGTTAAATCTATAAAGCAATACACCAAAACTCAACAATATAACTAAAATGAAAAATACAAAAAAAAGAGATAATACCAAACTGTAGGCATGAATATGGAGTGACTAAATCTTTCATCTATAACTGTTAGTTATCTAAATTGGTACGATTATTTTAAAAAACATTTCATAATGTCTTCTGTCCTACATCTTGTGCTTCTCCAGTGGTTGGATGGTGCCCTTAAGGGGTCTAACTGTGAAGACCCCTCCCCATTGCCTTGTGACAGTGTCTCACACTAAGTCACCCAGGCTGGCCCCAAACCTAAAATCCTTCTACCTGTCTCAGCCTCTCAAGTAACTGGGATTATAGGCATGTGCCACCACATACCACAGTTCTGAGAGAGAGAGAGAGAGGGAGAGAGAGGGAGAGAGAGAGTTGTTAACAGGAATATAAATGTAACTTTAAAAAGACTATACAAATATAATATCAAACCACTTGCTATTGTCCATTTTCATTTCCAGGCAGCATCTTAACCTCTTCCAGCTTCTTTCGTGTCCCTTTTGCTATTTCACTAGTCTAAATTTTAATACTACTAGGTGAGAATTAAAGCAATTATTTAGGTAATTCAGGTTCAAAAGAGACCTCACAACACTGTTGACTGATTTTATTATCTCCCACAATTTTGATTTTATTGGACCAAATAGCTTTAATAACTGTCCACTTGGCCTTGAAATTTACAAAGACAGATCCCAGTGATTATTAAACAAAAAGTGAAATTTTAAAGTCTTTCGGAGCTTTGAATTTCTTTCTGTTCTACAGCATGAAAACCAGGTTTCTGGCTACATCGTAAGTTTTTGGCCATGTGGGTTGGTAAATGCAGAAATGGGGTGAAATTCTTACTCTTGTAAACCAGGAAGAATTTCTTCATCTAGCCTGGTCAGCACTCACCCAGAGGGGACATTTGTGAAAACTAATGATAACATCAGGTGTCCTTCAACATTTACATTTCCTATTAAATTGAAAATTAAATACCTTCTCCTCCTTCTCCAGAAAATGCTGGATATGTGCATATTTAGATAACTTTTATTAGGTAATGAATCAGAATCCTGTGAAAGTCAGCATCTTTCAAGTCACTACTTTACATACTTAATTAAAACTCTATTAACTTCATTTGTTATGCAAAATAATGATCTTGGGATTTGGGGACTAAAAGACTTTTGTTAGGAAGCTGGAATGTGCTGATATCATGGACTTCCTTTGTAGATGTATGAATTGTATATACACAAGTAGTTGTGCTACATTTCATAAAGATTACGGGCAAGAAAGAGGGGCTCAGGATTTAGGAAAAGGAATTTTCTACTCTATTTCCCCATTTTTGCATATACCATTAATTTTAGTCTCCAAGAAAAACAAACAAAATCAAGAGTGACAAGTTCTCCAGTAGTTGTTAATCAAGGGTGACAAATTCTCTGGTGATTGTAAATGGGGCTTCCTCTCATCAGCCTGGGGACAGATTGGGCAGCATGAGACTGTTTTCCAGGGATTTACACATAAAAGAATATGTGTCTCCTTTTCTCCAGTTGTTTCTTGGCATTGTTAGATGCTTTAAAGCATTTTCATTATATTAAAAAAAATTTAAAAATATTTGCATGTATTTACAATCTTTATTACTGGCCCAAGAGTTAGGTAGTATGGTTTATGAACTCCATTTTTAATTGGAAATACTGAGGTCCAAAGTGTCCTGAGCGTTGAAGAGTCTTTGGCCTAAAGTCACACAGACGGCGAAAGTTCAGATTCATGGCTGACTTTCGTTCTGAGCTTCTGTATGTCTGGTATCTGACGAGTAAGTGAAATACTTAAGTGTGGCTTACTACACGCCATCCTATATGGTATATTTGAAGTGAAAACCAAAATTGTTCCGGGGCTGGAGGGCTGTCTGATTCTGTCTCAATCATGACCTTTCCAAAGGAATATTCTGTGTATTTTTTTTGGAACTATGATTATAAATTCAGACATGAAGTGTTTTGATTGTGGTTGTTGTTGCTGTATGTTTTAAGTATTTTTTTTTGTGTGTGCGTGTGTGGTGTAGGGGATGCAACTCAGGGCCTTATACATGCTGGCCCAGTGTTCTAGTGCTGAGCTACACTCCACATTCTTTTCTTTTACTTGTTTATTCTGTTTTGAGAGAGTCTTTCTACGTTTCTTGTGTTGGTCTCAAACTTGTGACCCTTTTGCTTCTGCCATATAGCTGAGATCACAGGCCTGAGCGACCATGTCTGGAAGTTACACTTTTTTATTAAACCTATTAAATATGTAAACACATGTATTTTCAGGAATGCAGCTGATGTAATTTACATGTTTTGTTAGATTTCTCTTTGATTGCTTGTATAAACAGATTATAATATCAACAAACCGAATTAAGATTTATTAATCAGTCAAAATGTATTGATTAGTACTTTGTGCACGTTTCAGTATTATGTCCTGTACCCATACAGGATATTATGAAACATGATCCTAATCTTCACACTGACTATATTCAGTGAGGTGTGACATTCATATGTGAAGCCGATACCATTTAAACATTGACCAGTAAGGGTAAAATAGACAATCAGAATGGTGGGAGCTACTATTAGGTAGCTGAAACCATACTATCAGGGTACCTGATACACTACCTCCAGGGTCCTGGAAAGCATATTACCCAGACAAACCCAGGTCTACCACTCACTAGTTCTGTGAATTTACTCTTAACCTACCTCTACCTCAGTTTTCATGGTCTGTCAAATGGAGCTAATAATATAAGGTGTGAGAGGTACTGTGAGGACTAAATCTAGTGAAACATGCAATATTCTGCATGTGGTACGTGCCCAATCATTATTTCCGTTTATTTAATAGGCTGGGACAATCTTTAGAGTTCTTAAACAGGAGATAGAACTTGGACTAAATTGCATAAAATAAGAGTTTGAATGGAGGACAGCATGGATTCTGGGCAGGTTAGCAACTTGAATCATAGCTGCAGTGGGAATGGAAGTAGCTAGCACATGGATTTGTGCAGAACCAGGTCACCTGGAGCAGAGGAAGAAGACAGAAGGGAAACAGTGCTGAACAGGCAGGAAGCATGGAGGAACTGACTCAGAGATGATTTCATGATGAGCTGGCTGGCCAGGGGTCCAAGCTATGAACCAAACTGTTTGAAACCTGGAACAGCAACCTTGCTCTGGCTGCCATTTCCGTCTCTGCTTGGACTCCAAGGCATTCACACACAAAGGCGAAGCTGGCTGCATGGCCCCTTATATAATTGTAAACTCATTGATAGTTACTTGAAATAAATGATTCATGAGTGATTAATCCAATTTTGAATTGTAGGAATTAATATTTTTATTCAGAACTTCCTCAGACTACAGAAATTCCTCAGACAAGAATGATTGAATAAATGAATGAAATCTTCACAGGATGCTCTCTCCATGTAGGTTCTGCAACAACACAGCCTCCTTGTCAGTTCTTACAGAGGGATTGTGACATATTTTAGAATGAAGCAAAGGTATATGGTCTTTCATTTCTTCTTGTTTCAACATCAAGTCATTGCCCTTCATTATGAATGTCCATTGTTTGAGTACTTTACATTATTTGCCTTTATTCCTTCTCTTCTCATCAGTCTTTTTCTTAAATTGTAAATTTTATCTGGGCACAATGGCACACGCCTGCTACCTCAGCTATTTGGGAGGCTGAGGCAGAAAGATTTCAAGGCTAGCCTTGGAAAAATTAGCTAGACTGTCTCAAAATAAAACAAAAACAGCGAGGGCAGAGTGCCTGCATAGCTTTTGTGAGGCCTTGGGTTCAGTTCCTTGTGGCCCACAACCCCCAAACAAATTTCTGACTGACACCTAATCTCCAAGCTCTTTCTGAGACAGTTTGAGTAATCTTTGGTACAGCAAACTAGATTATGAATTTTAAAATTTATTTGTATTATAATTAATCTTTTCATGTATTTCTACATCATATTGAATGCATTTTGTGGGGCTGGTCTGAAAAGTGCTGTGTAACAGCTGGCACCCAAAGCTCTGGAGAGACTGGAGTTCAGAGTCACAGCCAGGATCCATTTACTTGGAATAGAAGTCACGGAACTGGTAGGAGACTCAAATAATAATTGTCATAAATCACTGGAAGCTGAGTACAGAAATAAGAACCACAGTGTGGGCAGGGCTGGGGGAGACTTAGTCTTATGGAGATTACCATACTTTGTAGGCTTAGCCTCCCCCTCAGAAATACATGTTTTCTCAATGAAGATGTTCTCTCTCAACTGGGGAGAGGGGTTCTGGGGTTCAGGGAAGGGTATTAGTGCAGGGAAAGTAATCACAGTCCATATACACCGGTTCATTAAAAGACAGAAATAATCACAAGATTTTGGAACACATTCTCTCTCTCCCATCACTGCGCTGACCATTACACCAACAAAGGTCCATTGGAGGAACAGTGGGTTAGAGTCGAAAAGGTGTGATGCACGGACTCTCTGAGAAGGTGCACATATAGCAGGCAAGTCAGGAGACCAAAACAGTGGTGCTGGGAAATTTGAATCCTTGGGCACATACAGCTACAAAAACTCTAAACACAATCTTGCTCTTAGCCAAATTGACACAAGTACAGCAGAAGGACTATTATGAAACACACTCAGGGAAAGGATAAGTAAGCTTGAAAATACCTCGGCAGAAACTACATGCACTTAAATACAAATACAAATAAAATTGAATATAAAGAAAAACACAGCATTCAAGAATGACTGGATAATTAAAAGGCTTAGAGTAAGCATGCCTGTAATTGGAATATCTGAAAGAGAAGAAAAAAATCAGCAGGAAAAACATTTGAAGAAATTACAGCTTTAGACTTTCCAAAGTTAATGATCAACATCATAAAACAGAACCCGGAAGTTCAGAGAGTCCCAGCAGAACACAAACCCAGGGCGCAGACATATTACATCCAAATAGCAGAAAATAACAAACAGAAAATCTCGGAAGATGCGGGTGGCACGGGAATGATTTAGCAAAATAATAATAATTAAAGTGTGCTTCTCAACAGAAACCATGTAAGAAAACAATAGAATGATGTATCTTAAATGTTGAAATAAAAGAAGTAATCTATCTGTAATTTTCTATTCAATAGTCATTGAAAAGAGAAAGAAAAATAAGTTTTCTTATTTTTTAGAAACACTAAAAAAAAGGTATTTCTTGCTAGCCATCTTTTATGATAAGAAATATTAAGAGAAGCCTTTCAGAGAGAAGAAAAATGATACAGTTTAGAAATTTGAGGTACAAGCAAAGGAAGTAAGAAACTAGGTATGTTGGAACATGCCTGTAGTCCCGGATTTAGGAGGTGGAGTCAAAAAGATCACAGATTCAATGCAAAACTGGCAATTTAATGCAGCTGTTTCAAAATAAAAAGGACTGGAGAATGTAACTCCATGGTAGAGCACTCACCTAGCATGATGAAATCCCTGGGTTCAATCTCTAGTACCAAAAAAAAAAAAAAAAAAAAAAAAAAAAAAAAAAAAAAAAAAAAAAAAAAAAAAAAAAAAAAAAAAAAAAAAAAAAAGAAAGAAAGAAAGAAAGGCAAGCAAGCAAAGGAAGGAAGGAACAGTAGAATGAATAAATGATTTTCAGTTCTTAAATTATCTAAACAAAAACTATTTCAGTATAGTAATACTGATGATGATGATGATAGTATGTACTATGTGCAATTGGTAACCACAAACTTGTAGATATGGAAGAGAAGAATAAAAATACTTTGCTAGAAGGTGTACATTTCATGTGAAGTGATGTAGTGTCATTTGGAAGAAAAATTATATTACTTAAAACTCTACATTGGCAACTCTAGGGCAACTACTAAACAACAACCAACACAGGGAAGTATAATTGTTATAGTAAATAAGGAGAGAAAATAGAATAATATGATCAAATCCAGAGAAAGCAGAAAAACAGGATGATCCAATTTGGAGGCTTTTTCCTTGATGTGATTTGATAAAATATAGATTATAAATTTCTCCATTTTACTAATGAGCAATAAAAGCAAGTTGTTCATAGTCACATAACTTATTAATGGGATAGTTGTAAAAAGAAACAGCCTTTAAAATATTTTTTTCTAAAACAATTTTTAATATATTTAAAGGTTTCATATATCTCATGTGTTCAGAGGTGGGGCTCTGGGAAAGTGATTGGATTACAGGGGCATGATACTTATCAGTGGATTAATCCATTGAAACATTGCTAGCTAATGTACTGTTAGAAGGTGGAACCTGGTAGGAAGACGTGGGTCACTGGGGGAATGACTTGGGCGGCTGTACTCTTTTCTTCCTGGCTTTTGCTTTCTCTCTGTTTCCTGCCTGTCATAATGAGAGCAGCTGTCTTCCACTATGCTTTTTTTATTGTGCCATTTCTGCCATGGAACCAGCTACCCATGAACTGAACCCACTAAAACCATGAGCCAAAATAAACCTCTCCTCTTTTAAATTGTGGCTGTCAGGTATTTTGTTCCAGGTCCAGGGAAGCTGACTGCTACAGTGCTATTTCTAGACTCTGCAGAAATTCTGTAGGGGGTTACAGAAAGAGACTTACTGGAACTTCTAGTTATACTGAAAAACACCAAATTAGTGTGTATCAGTCCCTTTGCTTTTCTTCACTTTCTATCTGAGCTGGAAATATCAAGATAAATCACTGTCCTACACACTCTTCTCAGGATCAGTCTGAGTGGTTTATAGGAGGGGAAGTGCTTTTAGTCTCCTACTTTCTCAGAGAATCTGATAAGGCCCAGTGTCCTGGCATTTGCCTGTGGCTTGACACCATGGTGTAACAATGGGGTTTCTGTGTCTCAGTCATGGCTCTCGAAGCTTTAGCTTATGAAGCCTGTGTCTTCTTCACTCTCTCATGGGGTGATTTCAGTATGTCTCCTGTGTCTGTAGTCAGCCTCAAAGGCCCACAGTGACGAGAGGGACTCAGGGACCCACATCCTGAAGGCAGCTTTCTGCTGTTGGGCATTCTCTTCATGTAAGCAACTGAAATGTGTGAAATATCAGCTCCCTCACAGAGCGGATACACTTTTCTTTTTTCTCATTATTATGACTAACAGAATAGGGAGTATGAGTGATGTTTGTCTTTAATTTTTGTTTTGGATTAAGTATATTAAAATATGGTTTAATATTTAGCTCCTTTACAAGTGAGCCACTATATGCTTTCTATATCTACCTGTACACTAGCATCCCCCACCCCATCATTTCCTTTCACCTCTAGGTATAGTTCTCATTTAGGTGTAAACACATGTGGAGGGTACATTTATGCATCTGTGTGTAAATCTCAGTATGTGTTGAGGATGCAGAAACATTTGGTTTTGCTTTTATTGCCTAGGAATGAATAACTGATATCAGTTTACAGTGGGTGAGGGCTTTGTTTTTAGTCGTTTTTCAGAAGTAGGTGTTTGAAATGCCTGTATTTTGAATGCTAACTTCCCCTGCCAACTATCTGGAAAAATACTCAACGGAAGGTTCTGCATTTTAATTACTTATTTTCCTCTCTTGAGATGTGTTATTTTTAAGGTCATTCACTTTAAGTAGGAATAGTTCTTAAAACTGTTGGTTTAAAATGGAAAATGATGCTTTGATATGATTTGGGGGAAAAGCTATTGTATCCTGACATTGACTGTGTTTCAAGTTAAATCCTGAAATTTAGGCTATAAGAAATAATTACATAACAAGGGAAAACAAACAGCCAAGCAATGTCAAATGTTAAAATTCTTTTCTAGATCACTGGGCATAGTAAGGGATTAAACAGAAGCCCCTTTCCTATGATCAGCTGCAAATGAAAGAAACTGAAATGGTTCAGCGATTAACAAAAATATCAGAGTGATCAGGGCAATGATAAGGACCTATGCTGGTACAAATCACCATCAGGCTGGAGAACTGTAAGTGCTAATAGTCTCCCCTCCATATTCCGCAATAGTATAAGCTTTGATCTTTCAGTCTAGGTGACACTTTGAAGGTCTCTGCATTCATTACATTTTTTATAATGCTTTTATTTTTGTTTTACTTCTTTTGTTTCAGCCAACTCTGTTAGAAAGCTACAAGTTTATTGATATATTGTCCAATAAAATAAGAAAGCCGTTAAAACACAATGCCTACCTTCTTTAGCATTCTTGTTAGTTCTAAAAATCAATTCATCCCTAGACTATCATTCCCAACATTCAACATATAATATTGGAGGGAAAGCTGTCTTTCTATGAGAGAAGAGATGTTAGAAAAATGATTAAATTTAAGAATTAGGGATTGGTGCTGGTCAATTCTGTTTCAAAATCACCGAGTAAAATTTAATGTCTAATAATGTATTTTAGGATCCAGTCAAGGTTGCTCATTAAGATTTAGTAACATTATACTAATATTCAAAAGTAGAGCTAGTTATGTTTAATTATGAGGAAAGGAGTCCTGTGGTCTAGACAATGGTCACTCTGACTCTGTAAGGAGACAGTGTAGTGCCCTTGTCAGAGACATCTTACATTCTGGAGAAAAGTAAGCCACTCCAGGGAATATGAGAGCTCCACATGCATCATCCCTCAAAAGGAGGGGCTGTCCCCCACATTCTCTGAGACATTTCTTCTTTAATTCTGGTATTTTACAATTGCTGTTCTGGACAGAACACACGTTCTGTATCCATATGTGCCAAATCCCTCTCCTGGGCTTTGCAAGAGTAGTTAATCTTCCTAACAGAATTTTCATTAGACAAGAAGAACATCTGATCTTATCAAGGGACAAGGAAGTGGCATGGACAAAAGCTCTTCTTACAGTTCTATATTCTAAATGATTTCCTCATTTTTGCAGTGTCCCAGATACAGTATTCTCAGGGAAGGAGCTCTGTACTTCTGTGGCTGTCTGTTCCTCCAGGTTAAAGGTATACAAATCCTTCTGTGGCCCATTTATAACTGTCTTCCTAACTCATAGAAATGTAGTATATATGTTCATGAAAGTGAAATTAGGCTGCATCTAGTTAAATAAGTAGAGGTTATAGAAAAAAATGAACACACACATACTCACAGAGAGAGAGAGACAGAGACAGAGACACAGAGACAGAGATAGAGACAGAGACACAGAGAGGCAGAGACACAGAGAGAGGGAGAGAGAGGAAAGATTAAAAAGAAATCAGACTTATTTATGGGAGCCCAAAAGCTGCCAGAAGGATTATGGCTTTTGTGTCTGTTATAGTTTAGATCTAAAATCTCTCCCCAAAATCTCACATTCAGAGGTAGGGCCTGGTCAGAAGGGACAGGTCGCTGGTGGTGTGTCCAGGAAAGATACTTTCTTGTGCCCTCTTTGATTCTTGGCCACCATGGTGGGAGCAGTTTTCCTCTACCATGTTCTTCCTCCAGGCCATTTCTGTCTCAGATATGGGTGACCATGGACTGAACCCAGTGAACCAAATTTATCCTCCTTTAAATTGCAGGTGTTGGGTAATTTCTTGCAGTGATTAGAAAGTGGTCAATATAGTGTGTTAAAGAAAAGGATAAACTTGAGTCTTTTGTAGGATAATGGGTGTACTTTGAGACCATGATGTTAAGTGAAATATATCAGACACACAAGCTTAAATATCACATGGTTTCTCTTATATGAGGTACCCAAAATATAAATAAAGAACAAAATAAAATATAGATAATAGGAAGTAGGGAGATAGTTTTTTTTTTTTTTTAATAGGTAGGTGATTCGGAGATGGAGGGAGGGAGGCAGGAAGGGAAGGGGATGAAAAAAATTCAGAAATATTATGTACATGTACTTACTCCACACAAAGAATGTGATCTTTATTTATGGCAAAAATGTACTAATAAAAAATAAAAATCAAAGGAATAAAATTCAGTTGCTCATTGAATTAGGCAGCTCTCCTTATCAATTTTGGATTGTGAGGTAACCTTGTAATTACCCAGCTTTCCTTAGTGAAGTGCTATACAACACAGATCAATCAGAACAATCAAGAGTGGAGAATGACAGTCATATTACTTAAACTGAAAAAACGCTAATTTTGATTTTCAAATTTACGTCGTCTATGTAAAATAACAACTGTGCTGTAAAGAAATAAGAAAGTAGTTTATTCTGAGTCGAATGTTAGTGAGTGACTATGATCTAAGAACACAGCCTCAAATCACCCCAGATACCACCTTCCTCCACGGCAGAGGTTACCTGAACTTCTGGAGTCACAGAATCAAAGGAAGTCACAGGTCAAAACCTTTGACAAACACACTGGTGTGAGCATCGTGGGCTACAGCAAATGGCAGAGATCTCTTCTTTAGGTTTCAGAAGCCGTCTGAGAGTATTTTTAGCGTGAGGTTGGTGGGCTACGTATGGTCTAGAGGTTGGCTAAGCTTAGTGGAACATTCCTAGAAGTGTGTCTGTTAGTCAGAGAATGCCGGGTCAATCATAAAAGTTAAAATAATTGGTTATTAAAAGGCCTACGTTAGCCCAAGGATAATTTTGTCTCTGAACCCGATGTGGAGAGATGAAATCTCTTGTATTCTAGTCAGCCAAATGCAAGCAATTTGCAGGATCCTTAATATGGATTCAGCTTCTTCAGTGAACTTCAGTTCATACCTACAAATAAATGTGAGAGATTAATGGAGTACATTTAATAAACCATACTTTTCAAAAATTAAATTTATGAAATAACACCTTAAATAAAATCTAGAGATACAGAAGCTTTATCATTGACCTAGGTAATAAATATGCAAAATTTTTAATACTCTTTCTCATAGTCACTTGAGGGATCACTTGAGGTCTCAATTTGCTTAAACCTCCTTGTATCTCCCCACCTTGAATCTGAGCTTGGTCAATTGACTTGTATGGCTAATCAGACAGGAGCAGATGTGACACTCAATAATTTAAGAATCATTTTTTTTTTTTTTATGGGATTCTTCCTTTTTCTGATCTTGAAACTGTGCAACCAAGTGAATAAGCCTGGGCTGGTAGAAAATGAGCACCATGTGGCGGGAAGCAGATTCCTGGCCAATGGTCAGCCAGCCCGATGCCAGCCCAGCTGCTGACAGCAGATTCACGAGTGATACCTGCGCAAGTTCTGCTCCAGGACAGAAAAACTGCCCAGCTGAGCTCCTTACAAACCTGCAGAAATGTGAGCAAGTAATTTAATGTTCCAAGTCACTCAATTTTGTGTGCTTTGTTATGTAACAAAAACTGATGTATCGCCATTTAATAATACTTCTATATTTTTGAATTGGTTATTTGTAGCCACCATTTAAATCTTAGAAAAGAAGAGCAGGAAAAAAAATGTAGACATAGATTCCACTGCTTCAATTTTCATATGAGAAGTGTGCTCCAGAGACGAGAAACTACTTGTTTAAAGTCCCACAGCTGGGTAATGGCAGCCTAGAATGTGATCCTGTGCCTGCTGGCATTCATTCAAGTGATTGTCCTGCTGGAGCTTTATTGTGTGCTTCCTTTTGCTTATGAAAAGATGTTACTCTCTCCATAGTACATGTACTGAGAGTTAAATCCTAAGAACGGAATGTATCGTATACACTGACTTCTGTCTGGGTGCTGCGGTTAGGAGTTCCTATTCCTGATTGTATCACATCCTGCACATGGTTATGTGGCCCCAATTTTGAACTCATGAGATCCTTAATCTTTAACTAAGTATCCAGCAACAGCTATTCCCACTTGTTTCTGTACTTACTCAGCAAACATTTAAGATTTGTTTACTATAATGTTCCATGCTCAGGACACATTGGTGAAAGAGGCACATACAGTCACTATCCTCTTAGTCTTTTTATTCTAGGAAAGGTAATTTGGGAGGTAATTATTTACATAATAATATAATTACAACTGTGATAAGTACCGCAAAAGAAAAGTACAGGAAATTTACCCACTTGTTCATCTACTCAGTAGATTTAATGCAGTGACAAGAGGAGGTGCTGTCATCTAGGACAGCTTTGAGTGTCTGATAGTGCATCCCTCTTCCAGAACTCTGCATGTGCTACATTTGTTCCATGCCTATAATGGCCCCTGCCACAAAGTACTTCAGAGGTACCACAGAACCAACATAGTTTTTGTTTTATTTGTTTATTTATTTATTTATATTATTTTAATGGTACATTTTAGATGTACACAGTGATAACGTTCATCATTGGGGATTTGTACCTGTACATCATGTATCTTGTTGCTTCTTTTTTTTCCATTCTCCTCCTCTCCCCTCACCCCCTCCTCCCTCCTTATTTACAAAAGCTTTGCTTCCACTTTTTCCTTCCATTTCTTATTTCTCTTGTCCCTCCGTTCCTTTCCCCCTCCCTGTTCCCTTTCTCATTTGGACATTTTCTTCCCTTTCCCAATATAATACATTTTAGTCTTTATATACACTTCAGTTTCTCACACCAAAGAAACAATGTGGTATTTAAACATGTGTGTCTGATTTATTTCACTTAAGAGTATGGTCTCAAGATGCATCCATTTACCTAGGAATTTCTCAAGCTTATCATTCTTTATGGCAGAGTAGTACACCATTGTATAAAGAAAACCACATCTTCTTTATCCAGTCATTGGTTGATGGGCATTTAGGCTGTTTCCAAGATTTAGCTATTACAAACTGTGCTACTATAAACATGGGTGTGCATATATCGCTGTGGTATGATGCTGAATAGTGATGTTGAACACTTTTTCATATGTCTATCTGCTGTTTCTACTTCTTCATCTGAGAAGTAGAACCAGCATAGTTTAAGAGACGAGATGTGTCTACAGTAACTCTCAGGCAAATTTCCGCATCTGTTTAAAAAGCCATTCTAGGTAGAGTTACTTGAGAGCTTAAATTAGACCTTAATTATCACTTTGTATTTTTGGCAGTAATGGAATTATAAGTAAAAGTATAAATATTTTTATCAACCAGAACAGGAATTTCTCTTAATAGAAATATTTTCTTTCTCGCTTTTTTTTTTTTTTTGGCTTTATTGAGAAATAATTGTTACATTGAAATTGTACCCATTTAAAGTGTGTAACTTCAATATATCTATATATATAAGTGATAACCATATCAGGCTAATTACCATGTTCTATATTCATCACTTCATATGCTTATTATTTTGTGCACATATGATTAGAACATTTAAAATTTACTCATCTATTAAATTTTAATATATAAGACAGTATTATTAACTATGGTTATGATGCTACACATGAGATTTGGATAATGTATTCAGCCCACACAATTGAAGCTACCCTTTGATTTACATCTTCCCATTTTGCCACGGCTGGTACCTGCCCACTACCTACTCTCATTTTCGGTGCATTCCACTGTTTTAGAGTCCACGTGTGAGATCAATGTTTCGCTAAACACAATGGCATTCCAGTTCATCCATGTTATCACAAATTAAGGATTCCTTTTTAAAAGGTGACTAACAGTCTGTGAAAAAAAATATATATATTATGTATATATGTACATTTTGTATCTGTTATATGTCTTGGCTATTGCGAATAGTGTTTCGATGTACATAGTAGTGCTGATATCGCCTCGAGATTCCATTTCATTTCCTTTGGGGTTGCTGGATCATGTTGTCATTCTATTTTTAATTTTTTGAGGAACTTCCACACTGTATTGCATAATAGCTGTAGCAATTTGTATTCTCACAATGGTGTACAAGGACTCTCTTTTCTCTGCATCCTTGCCAACCCTTATTATCTTTGTCTTTTGATAATAGCCATTCTGACAGGAGTGATAGCTCCTTGTGATTTTGCTTTGCGTCTCCTTGATGATTAGAGATTGCAAACATTGTGAAGTATATCTGGTGGCCATTTGTGTGTCTTCTTGTGAGAAATGTCAGTTCAAGTCCTATGCCTGCTTTTAAAAAGTAGTTTGTTTTCTTGCAACTGACTCGTTTTAAGCTTCTTATTTTTGAATATTAACTCCTTATGAGATGTAGGATTTGCAAATATTTTCTCTTATTGGGCTTTCCCTTACTTTGCTAATTGTGTTTCCTTTGCTTTTCTGAAAGATACTTTTACTTTAGTGTAGTAGCATTTGTGTATTTTTGTTTTTGTTCCTGGTGCTTTGGGATTTATATTAAAAAAACATTATGGCCCATATCAATGTCAAGAATTTGTTTCTGCTTCTTTTCTTCTGAGAAACAGTGACTCTTAATGGAATTTTTTGATAGTCTTCTCATTCAGGAAGTAAGACTATAAGACACAGTTTCTGAATGTGTGTCATATGTGTCCCGTGCATCAGTCCCTTGTGACTTGGCAATAGAGATTCCTGACTTCTACCCCTGTAAACTGAACCAAAATTTCTGGAGGGTGCATGGCAGGAGATGGAAGGCTATGGCCTGGGAAACTGTATTATTTACAAGAAATCAAGATGTTTAGAATTTTGAACACATGCTTTCAAGGGAATGAAAAAAACAAATCAAGTAATCTAATGAACTAGTTTACCAAATAGATCTAAGCCACTTGAGAAAAATGAGAGTGATTCAGAGATTTGATCCTGAGTTGAAAAGGAAGAGAGTAGATTAGGATGTAGAAGAGGCAGGAAACAAATGTAGTCCACAGAATGGCAGGAGGCAGTGCACCCACCACAGGTGCGCCTTCCGGAAAGGCTGACAGGAAGGGCACTGTGAGCATGTCCACACAGGTAAAAGTGATCACGTTCCTCTCATGTTAAATGTCCTCCACCTGGCATTTACTATTTCCTTTTATTCAATACTTCAGTAACAATCAATGCATTTGAAACTTAAAGTTGTTTTTAAATTGATTTTGATTGTGTGTGTTCAAGAGACAAAAGCTAGGTTGGTAGTCACTTCCTGGTCAGTGATGTGGGGAACAGAGCAAGCAGGTTCGAAGGGGCCTTGAAAGCGGAAGTAATTCAGGCAAGCTTCACTTCCACAAGATTTACATTCTCGAGGACAGCTGTGCACAGCCACACAGAGTGTATTAGTGCTACTAGTCGGTCTCCTTGCAAGGATCTGAAGGGCTATGAGAGCAGTCAGGTCGCATATACAATTGTCAATAGCTGTCTTATCGTTGGTTTGTGTGGTGGTGTCGCGGCCCCCGACAGCAGGATGTGAATACTGTTGAGTGTGATGTCCTCTATGGATGATCTCACTTGAATAATCTTCTGGGATTTGAGAGGCAACGTGTCGGGAGCCTGAAGATACACGTGCCATAATTCCTCAGCTGTGTCCTCAGCACAACGCAGTATTGGTCAGTCCTCCAGCTAGACAGTGCCAGACCGACAATTTAAACAAAAAGGGCAACTTTTTCATGAATTGAGTGAAGAAGTGGAAATATCTAGCATCCTTGATGCCAGTTTGCTACAAGTGGAAGAGTTCAGTGCGATGAGAAGATGAGCGACCCTCATATGAGTAGAGGAAAGAGTCACAGGATTGCATTGCTGACACTGTAACGTGCCAGCGCAAGTGTCTCGAACCTTACTGACAATGAACATCTGAAAGAATTGTTTCTTTGCAGATTGCTGGTAACCATTCCATTCATTTGGCCATCTGTGACATGGCTTTGCAAAGAGAATTGTTTAGAGAGAAGGGTGGTCTAGCCTCCTTTGATTTAGGGTTGATTTTAAGAGAAACTGAGCTGGGAAGAAGTGAACGACTTTGTCAGATGCACAGAAATTAACTGCATTAGAGGTAAGATGAAAAATTAAAAAGGAAGGTCAGGCTATTTTTATTTTCATCTCAAATTAATTTGTGTTGTGGAAAGTATGTCTGGAATTAAAGCAATGTAAACAAAGAAGTCAAGATGATGCAAACATGTTCCTGACGTAAATACACAAAAATTTATGGCCACTCTACAAAAAAGATGTCTGAAGCAATTGCCTAGTTAATTCCAGCCATATAACAAGAGCTTCATTTCTCTGCACTTTAAAATCCGGATTTAATAAATTGCTTCCAGTTTGCTTTGTTTGAACTTTATCTATACTGTATTTAAAAATCTGTTTTATTTTTTTTTTTTTTTTGCTATTGCCAAGAAGAGTCTGTTTTCTCAACCTGGCAGTCGCTGCTAAACTGGTCTGCTTGCTCAATCTGTACTGTGTGTTCCTGCCATCTCCTAAATGTGCTTTGCCTGATTATGTCATTCCCCTATTTAAAGGCCTTCCTAATTTTATTTTACTTAAAGATTAGCATAAAAAGTCACATAAGATCGGTTTTAGTTCAAACCAGTCACAACAAGCTACTACTACAGAGTTTTAATTTTTACCCTCTATTGCCTACCAACTGCTGTCCAGAATCTATGCATTCCATGCTACAGACACAAGGAACTAGACATGACTCTTGAACACACCCAGGGGTCTTCCTTCTGTTTATAATGTTCTCTTTCTTCACACTTTGAAAACACAGTGGTACTTTAGTTCACAAACTCAATTCTTTACACAATTTTAGTTGCAAACCGAATTGGACAAGAACCAAGGTGCCACTGTATTTCCATCTAGCAAATCACAAGTCATTCATTACTTTTCAATCATGTTGAATTCCTTCTGCTTGAATTATATGTCCTGTTTAAGCTTACAATGCGGATTTTCTTCTTTTGCTTTTTTTTTTCTGGAATGACATCTATGAGTTGGTTATACATTTAGTGTTTTACATTTATAAAATGGAATTACTTTCTTAGAAAAAAATGAATTTCCAATTTATAAAATTTAACAAAGGAAAACGTATTTCTGTAAGGAACTGATATATCTATGTTAAAATGATATTTGGGCTTCCAACATTCCAGGATTATAAGACTAACATTTAGATCCTGACTACAATACCCTCTTTGCGATGTTGAACTAATTCTTCATGGTCACTTCGCCTCTGTTTTCTCATCTGAGAAATGAAATCATAGTAATGCTTGTCTCATTAGGTTTCTATAAGGATTAAATATGTGAAAACATGTAATGTATTCAGAATAGAATGTAGCACTAATAGGTGAGCAAAAAATATTACTATTCTCATCATAATGAAAAGGAGAGTTGCCAAACACCCAACTTTTCTTCTGATAGGAAATTTTTCCCTTTTTCTTAGAAGCATGTTATATTCTTTTAAAGATATTTTATTTATTAGCTGAAATTTGTAGTCTTTTCTTTTATCCCTTAAACATATGACACATATCACTCTATAATTATAATTAAGTAGATGTTAGGTTTAGTTCTAATTTCTTTTGTTTTTGTTAGATCACATGGATGTGATCTTGTCTTCTAATATGTTTTTTTAATTTATTTCTTTGTTTTAGTCAATCCCCTTTACAGTATTATCAGAAATAATAAAATACCTAGGAATGACTTTAACTGAGCAGGTAAAGACTTATATACTAACAGTATAAAACATTACTGAAAGAAATCAAAGAAGACCTAAATAAATGCAAAGACATACAATTTTCATGAACTAAAAGACTTAATATTATTAAGGAAATCTTATAATGACAATATTATCCAAAGCAATTTACATATTCAATATAATCTGTATAGAAATTTTAGTGGCCTCTTTTTTTTTTTTCAGAAATGGAAAAACTAATCTTCAAATTCATTTCTAATAAAAGGGGCTTCCAGTGAGGCAAAACAACATTGAAAAGAAGGAAAAAAAGTTGGGAGACTCATTCTTTTCAACTTCACAATTTAAAGCAAAACCATAGTGATAAAAAGAATTTTGTACTGGCTTGAGGCTATACATAAAGATTAATGTAAAAATTGAGGTCCAAAGAATGTGTGTGTGTGTGTGTGTGTGTGTGTGTGTGTGTGTGAATGCAATCTCTTTATATACAGTATGTGCCCCCTATTTCTTTCTCTATATATAGCTAATTGATTTTTCACAAGTTTTCTAAAACTATTCATTGGAGAAAAAGCATTCTCTTCAATAAATGGTGCTGTAAGAATAGGATATCCACATATAAAAGAATGAATTTCGACCCCTACCTTATACAAAATACAAAATTAACTAAGAACAGTTCAGCAACCTAAGTAGAAATGCTGAAGTCATAAAACTCCTAGAAGAAATCGTATAGGTACTTTGGTGCTGGGTTCTTAGATAATATCCAAAGCATTAGTAAAAGCGACAACAACAAAATCATCAAAATTAAAGTCTTTTGTGCATCAAAAGAGTAACAAAAAAATGAGAAGATAGTCTATACAACGACAGAAAATCACTTATCTGACAAGGATCTAACATCCAAGAAATATAACAAATGTATATAACTAAGAAAAGAAAAAGACAACCCAGCTTAAGAATGGACAAAGGGTTTTAGTAGGTATTCTTTTAAAAGATGCATGCACATGGCAAACATGAATCTAAAATAATCCTTGTCTCTATTAGTAATTAGGGAAAGGCAAACCAAAACCATTGCAATACCACTTTACACCCACTAGGAAGGCATTGATAAAAAGCAAGAATGGAAAATATCAAATGGTGGCAAGGATGTTGAGGAATTGGAACTCTCATATCTTCTGGTGGGAATGTAAACTGTTTTAGCTACTGTGAAAAACAGTTTGGCAGTTTCTCAAGATGTTAAATATAAGATTACTATATGATGTCATAATTCTACTTCTAGATATACAATACAAATAATGTAAAACTGGTGTTCAAATGAGTACTCTCACACATGTGTTTGGAGTATTATTTTTCACAATATTCAAAACACGGAAACAACTCAAGCGTCTATCAGTGAGTGAAAGGATGAGCAAAGTGTGGTATACACATAAAATGGCATATGATTCAATTATGAAAGGGAATTAATACTCGTATGTACTTCTACGTGGGCGAAACTAAAAAAATATTGTTACAGCAAAAGACCCAGCACCTAAAGTATATTATGCGATTCTAAGGTAGGGAATGCTTGCAGTAGAAAAACTAAGAGAGAGAGAGGAATCAGATTTGTGGTTGCCCGGGAACAGAGTCCAATAATTCTTTGTTGTGAATGATTGTTCTTGAGAATGTAGCATGTTTAGCAGGATGTTTGGTCTCTCCTCATGGGATATCAATAGCACTCACACCTAAATTGTGACAATGAAAAATATTTCCAGACAGTGCCAAATATGCCCTGAGAAGCAAATTTGCACCTGGCTGAAAATTTTGCTCTAAATTACATATTCTTAGCCTGGGTTGTGTCAGCTCTTCATGAAAGCAAAAATTGTCAATGAAGCCTCTGAAATTATGTGCACCTGTAGACTATTGTAGAATATGTGTTAATAATTTCATGTGAAGATAATTTAGAAAGTTAGGAACAGATTTGAAGACTAAAAGTCACCATTCACATGGACATGTGGATGGATTATCTCTAACGTGATGTGAAAAACCACATTAGAGAGTTAGGACAAGAGGAAGTTCAGATTCCAATGCTTTCCTTTTCTTTACTGGAAGGTTAATCTGAGTTACATGTAGATAGTTTTGTTTTATGTTTAAAATCATAAAGGTTTAAACAGAAAATCAAGCTATCAAGATGTCTCATATTTGTTGGGAAATAGACAATTCTTTAGGCATATCAAACAGAAACATGTTTCATAAATAAATCTAGATGCTCAAAAGATTAATTCCCCAGTTGGAGAGCTGGCTCAAAAGTCTTACAAACAACCTGAGTTTGGAGGTCAAAAAGATACTGCTGCATCCCCTAACACCTTTTCTCACTGCATCGACCTTCTCAATCAAGCACAAAGTTGTTGGTTAAGCACTGTAACACAGTGGTCAGCAGTTACCAAGACAGCTCATGTGCTCCAGGTGTTCAACTGATATCCAAGTACAAAGAAATAATGCTAAATTAGTTGTCATGCATAATAAAAGTGGTGAATATTTTGGAAAAATATGATAAATTCAAGCAATGCATAAGTTAATCCCACGTTAGCGACTCTAGCACCTATAGTGTAATTATTTAAATCTAAAGGATCCTCCAAAGTCTTCTGTGTTTAAAAGGAGACTGTATCACGGGGATGCCATGCTCACCAGTGCGTTGATCCACTGATGGGTTCAGTAGTAAATGTGCTCTTAGGTGGTGGGACCTGGCTGATGGTGGTCATTGGGCATGTGATCTGGGGGGTGTCTTCTATCCCTGAGGCCGCCTTTCTCTGCGCCTTCCCTACTATAGGATGAGCAGCTGTCCTCTGCCATGGCCTTCCATCATGCTGTTTCTTCCTCGAAGCCAGATGACTTTGAACTGAACCCACTGGATTCTGTAAGTGAAACAAACCCCCCTTCCTTTAGGTTGCGGGTACCAGGTATTCTGTCCCTGTAACAGAAAGTTGGTTAATAAAGATTGCCACACCGTGATTATACCTGACCATGTGTTTCAGGGTTCTTCAACATCGGTTTGCAGGAGGAGTTTGGAAAGGATTGGAGATGCCAGTTAGAGAAGTCTTAGAATGCTGTAAGCAGAGATGGTGAGAGATTTTGGACGGAGCCCAGGGGACCAAAATGGTGACAAGAGTGCAGATAGTAAAGACCAGGCTTAGGAGGTTTCGGTTGGGAACAAAGACTCTCCTGGAAACTGGACTTGAGGCCGTGTGTTTTATACTGTGACAAAAGTGTTTTCTTCATTTTGACCATGTTCTGAGACTTTGTGGGAGACAGAGATTAACTGATCAGGTATTAGAAATTTCATGGCATCCCAATGTTTATGCTGTGGCATGCGAACTCCTGGTTGTTTTTAGGCAGATCTAAAGTGAGAAGCAGAATAAAAAAGCAGATACAATGCATTTGTTGTTTCACCAGAAAGGAAGTGCCACGAAATTGGGACGTGGAGATCAAGGTGGCTAAAACTATTAGCATTAGCCAAGTACTTTGCATCAGGACAACAGGAAGGAAAGGTGGTTTGAAGGTATCTGAGGAATTAGCAAGACCCCACGCATCAAAATCTCAAAGGTGCAAAAGTATAAACCTACGTCTTATTAGCTACTTTCTGTTCTCATGGCCCTCCTAAAAGAGGAGAAATTAGTCTTATTTAACTAATTAATTATAAATTGTGGCTACTGTTTGAGAGTTGGGCAGAACTTTGATCTTATATATGAATTTTTATGTGCAACATTTTTAGGAAGCATGGAATTTAGGGTCAGGAAAACTTTCAGAGGTGGGAGTGGGCTGATGTTAACTATAAAAGCATGTGTGATGAACCAGGAATGTTGCTCATCAGTAGCATTCAAGAGCATGTTAGCAGGTGTGACTCTACTTGTAATACTCTAGCTTTTAGAAGCAATGTTTTATCACTGATTGGCTTGCAGAAATGTATTCATTGAGATGCCCTTGTGGATTTAACTGTAACATGGGTACAGAATTATGATCTTTTTTCTAGGAGAATAAAGTGATTTTTCCTGTAGCATAATTATGCTTAACAATGTAGGCAACTAAGAGATATTTTCAAGATGCTTCATATTGAAATTAATGAAAAACTGAACTCTGACTAAACCCATAAAGAGAAAGCAGTGAAAAGCCAGAATTTGGTGGTTGAGTTTAACTCAACATTTATAAATCTCTTTACCTAAATTTTCTAATTCTTCCTTCTATAGATTGTTGGCTTCATGTGCAGATTTCAGAGGGTGATTGGTGGCTACATCATATTCTCATGAGATGGCATCTAAAGAAAGTGAAAATTAGTTTTATGATTTAGGAAGTTTCTTCCCCAATAAGGCTTTCTCCTTATGTTATTGGTCTAAATTGAGGTAAATTTACATATTTGGATCAGTCCCTGGGAAGAGAGAATTATCTCTTGATCAATCAGACTGATTTCCAGATTCGTGGATAGTCTTAGAATTCCCTCGGGTACACAGGAAGGATTGATACTTGGAAAAAACTATGGATCTACTACAAGAATAAAAGAAGAAAAAAAGAGATATTGGAAAGAAACCAACAATATTCACTATAAAGCAATGAGAAAATACAATAGGCAATATCTGAGTCATAATATAAAATTTACCACGTATTTTCATTTTTATTTTATCTGATGCTCACAATTTTCACTGGTAGTATTTGGAACAGTTACATAATAATTTCTTTGTTTAACCTTGTTTTCCACCTCCCTTAACCTACTGTACATCACTCTTCCTTTTCTAATCCCAACAGAAGTCTGTATTCCATCCCTAAAGGAAAACTATATTTCTGTAGGAGTCAGGTAAGCTTTTCAGAGGCAAGAACATTTTCAAAGCTCTTAGGTAATTTCTTCATCTTGTCATATGTATTGATTCTTTAAGACCTTTCTTAGTCATTTTAAAAAGAATTTAGCCTTTAGCATATTGGTTCTATCAGTGCCTTGTCCATATTTCTGCGGTAATACATCTACTGCTCCTGCTACAGTGAGAAGCTGGAGGCGAGTGCCATGGCAGGAAGGGGGTCAAGATCCTATGTAAACCATTTTAAAACTTTTAGTAGCTAGTAGTTCCCAGAGGATAGGTATTTAATAATCACTAAATAAATATGTTAGAAGAAATGAGGTTGCATAATGTTGACAAAATCTCTATCATCTCTTCAGTTTTAAATGATAAAAAATGATGTGGATATGAGGAACATATAATGGGCTTTTACTTTTAAAATGAGACATGTGAGAAGACCTTTTGGAAAAGAAAATCACAGACAAAATGCCTTATTATTACCATTATTATGATTCATTGACTTGGTAACTACTTATTGTTCACTTTGTCTGACGTGCAACACATAGAGCATATTGAAACTTTTTTTTTTCCCCAAATCATCAACCTATCATTTACTGAGAAAAAAATAACCAGTTAGGAGCATTTTCAGAATGGCCTAAACGTTTCCATTAACAGATAGCAGTTCTCCTAAAATGTGGACTTTCAAGGCTGAAGATTCCAAGGCCAGCAGACAGTAGGGGACATCTTTTCCAACCCGATGGCCAAGCCCCTGCATCCCTGTATTTGGACGGATGCTCTCCCACGGGGCCTTGGACAGATTGGACCCGGTGCTGGCACAGGGTTGTCTTGGAGTAATAATTTCCTGGAAACCTCAATTAGTGTTTGGTGTGTGAACATTAAACAATGCTGAGTCTGGAAACAATATATCACCCGGCGGGTCCCAGGAAACAAGCAGAAGGCTGGCAGCTGGTCAGGGCGAGGGGCCAAATTACTCGTCAAGGACAATTCTTCATGGAGAAATGACAGCAGGTCTGAGGACAGCAGGTATGACCTGAAGAGATGATAATATTAATTACATTTTGGAAAGGAGAAGATAACATATAGAAAGTGGCTTATTTGTTTATCTAATGACAAATTTTTCTACCTTTACATAGCTTTCTTGAGAGTCTGAAAGGAAAGGCTTTCATTACAAAATGATTTTGTTGTGCTACTAATTTACACTAAGAATTATGGCACACCAGATGTTACAGTTTTTTTTAAAGGGTATATTTACTTGCTTAGGCTTTACTAGTAACCCTTTGAGTAGGTAAAATGATTGCTACCATTTTACAATGGAGAAAGTGGGGACTGAATCAGTTTGGCAACCTGCTCTGGGTCATGATGCTACCAGTGATGGATCTAGAACACAACAAAGATAACCTGGTCCCAGCCATTCTCTGAAGCACAGTGCTATATCGTCTCTGTATTCTATCATAATAATTGAGAGTGAAATTCACCTCGCTAGACAACCTAATGGAACATAAAACAGATATCAGAGACAGACCCTGGCAAAAAGGTGGGAAAAAGAGAAAAAGATTTTTTTTTAAAATAAATGGTAACAAATAAGTGATTTTCACATCATGTAACCTAATCCATGTAGCACCAAAAGTAAAATGTGAAATGTAAAACTTTCAAATTATTAGAAAAATACATTTATTGGTTTTAGAGAATATAATTTTCTTAAAGAATAAACTATTGGAAATACCAATAAATTTAGTAAAATGTCAGCTTAAATTTTCAACTCATTAAGATATATATTTTATTGTGACAAAACAAGCAACATGATAGAAGAAAATGTTTGCTGCAAATAAAATTAACAAAGGATTTACATTTAAAGTATTGAAAGAATTTCTATAAATCAAACAAGTAAATAAATAAACAATAACAATATTGAGAAAAATATTCAAAAATTATTTCATAGAAAAAGAAGCATTAAAGGACAATAAACGATTAATGAAGCTCACTATTGATCAAGGAAATTCAAAATGAACCATAAAAATTTGATTTCACACTCATCATTTTAGCAAAAGTTAAATGTGCTCCAATTCAAGAATTGGCAAGATGTGCGACAGTGAAAAATGTAGATCACTGTGTGTATTTGATCAAACATTCTACAAAATAATTTGACATTTTTTGATAAATTTGAAAATATTCAAGTTTGAAATTTCAAAGACAAGTTATTTAATCTTTTGATTTCCTTATTATACATGTTACCTAACTCCCATGGCTAGTGTCAGGATTTAATGAGCTTTAAAGGTAAAGTGCTCAGCTTGGCGCTCCACATAAAATCATTACAGAACATACTAGTACGTTTTTCCTGAGATCTTATTTTGCACATATATGTGTCTCTCATTTGACTCTTAGTAGTCATAGCTTTTCAAATATTCTTCTATTCTCTTTTTATATTTTTATTATAACTATGTGTGTGTCATTATGATTGTATTCATTGTGAGTCGTTGGTACAATTACATGACACATCTGAATTTGTTTTTATCATCTTCCTCTTCCGTCTCCTATTTTTCTTTTCCCCTCCATCTCTTGGGCTCCTTCACTTTTGCAAAAGTTCTACCTACCTGCTTCCTATTATCTATCTTTTACTTTGCTCTTTAATTTATTTATATTTTGAGTTTCTCATAGAAGAGAGATTATGTGATATTTAAACTTGTGTGTCTGATTTATTTCACTTAACATTATGGTCTCAAAGTGCATCTGTTTTCTTACAAGCAACTCAAATTTATCCTTCTTGGCTGGGGATTTAGCACCGTGGTTAGAGTGCTTGCCTTGGGAAAAAAAAAAGAAAAGAAAAGTCAAACTGATCCTTCTTTATGGCAAAGCAGTACTTCAGTGTATACAAATACCACATTTTCTTTATGCATTCATCTGTTGATGCCTCTATGGGCTGCTTCCAAGATTTCACTATTTATGAGTTATGCTGCCATAAACACAGGTGTGCAAGCATTAGTGTAATATGATGTCTTTGACTCTTTGGAGAAGATTTCTAGAAGGAGAACAGTTGGGTTGAAAAAAAATTATTGCATTTTTTTGGGTGGGGGGGACTCGCCATACAGTAGTAGTGTACATTCCTACCAACAATGTAGAAATGTAGAAGGTTTTTTTTCCCCACAGCCTTGCAGCATTGATTTTTATTTAGTTTCTTGAAATTAGCCATTCTTTCTGGAATAAAATGGAGTTTCTGTGTTGTTTTAATTTACAATTCTCTAATGAATATGTGTTTTTTATGTATCTTCCGATCAAGATTGTTCTCATGTTTAATATATTGCAGATTGAGACTTTTAGAATCTAGCGTATTGTCTAGATATGGGTAGCCATTTAGCAGAATTGTTGATTGGCTTACTTTCTCAGACTGTATTAATTTAAATTTTCCTCCTTCTTGCTCATGTGTTCGGTTACTGTCAATGTTCTTTGAGTAGAGGGCTACTGACTACATACTTTACATTGGATAATAAAAGAAAGGAAGAAAACAGTTTAGGTAGAAAAAGGGCTCAAAGTAAGTATCTCAAGGAACTGAGATTACCTTGTTAAAAAAAAAATCCCATGTCTGTAGGGTAGTGTGTGAGGGAATCCATGAGGTCAGTGTGAAAAATAAGAAAGGGGATATGTCCTTCTATTAAGTTTGTATTTTGTTTTGTCTGGGTGTATATCCACCAAATACTTTCTGGCAGAGTTTTATTGAAATACAATTTATATCCCACAAATATTTATCTGACTATTCTGTGGAGAATTAGTTGAAGACAAGCAGTACTGGAAACAGAGACCAGAAATAACAGAACAGTGATAGACTAGGAAAGAAATGAAGGTGCCATGAACCTGTGTGGTAGTAGTGGATTTGGAAAGAAGAGGCAGATTGGGATGTGTCTTGGAGGTAGTCATTAGGATGTCCTTAATGACTAATATATTGGAAAGAGAAAAATAGAGACATCCAGGGGTAATCATGATACTGCTTAGATTTTTGATCTTAGCTGTAGTGCCATGTAATAAGATTTGAAAGGCTAAGAGACCAGCAGATAGGAGTAGAGGATAAGTGAGGAAATCAAGATTATTTATTTTGACATATTAAGTTTGAGATACAAATTATATATTCTGAGAGCAGCTAAATGCACGAGTTGGTGTATCCAGTGATAGTTTAGGGTGGAAATTACAAAAATGAGAAGTCAAGTGACTTGGCTTATTTAATATTTAAACATAGATTTCATTTAGTCTTTAATTTTATATCCAATGTTTGCTTGTTTTCTTTCTTTCTTTCTTTCTTTCTTTCTTTCTTTCTTTCTTTCTTTCTTTCTTTCTTTCTTTGAGTTAAGTGAGGTAACCAATGAAAAGTGTTTTGAAAATTATTCATTGCAATATGCAGGTATTATTCATGAGGGAAAGAACAATGGAGTCGGAGTTAAATATTTTAGTCCTACACTTCAGATAAGTCACATAATTTATTTGGGTTGTATCTTTAGCTTTAACATGATGAAATTAAAATCAATAACTTCATTAGTCTCTTATCTAATGATCAAAAAGAAAAGCTTCTCTCTATATTATCTTATCCCCATTCACTGAGAAGAGTAGTATATTTAGTCATAAATTAATTAAACATATAAACTTTGTAATTTATTTACCTGAAAAATGTTAAGCTTCTATAAGGATGATCAAAAGAACGTTTTAACATTGAACTGGAGGAAGGACCCAAGAACCAGACTGAATTCTTCAATGTCTATGCAAATTTGTTCAGATATTTAGTCATAAATTAGTTAAACATATAAACTTTGTAATTTATTTATCTGAAAAATATTAAGCTTCTACAAGGATGATCAAAAGAACATTTTAACATTGAACTGAAGGAAGGATCCAAGAACCAGACTGAATTCTTCAATGTCTATGCAAATTTGTTCAGAAAGTGAACTTGTTTTGCTTATCTTGATTTGCAGTGGTCAGTTAATTCAGGCAGGGTGAATCTGAGGACAGGGATAAATAATGGTAAACGAAAGAAAAACACGTCTCAGGTTATTTTTATGATGGACAAACAAAAGCCTTCATTTCTATAACTGAGCAAAGTCATTATGGATGGAGTAGGTATTTTAGAAAGAATAACTAACATTGACTGCATTCATATATTTCTATGATCTGAACATTTATGTAATCTGTATGCAAATTTATGATTGCTAAAGGGTACTTAGAGGACGGTTGAGAATAAGCTGGCCCATGGACTAGAGTTTAGAAATCAAACAAAATATCACTAATCTTTACATCCTACATCCATGCATGAATCATAAATGTCCATAGACTAGGGAATTTAGAGCTCTAACTCTTTCCGTATTTAGGACCAATTAAAGATAGGCTTGAATACTTAAAATACTGTTAACTGATATCTTACAGGACAGCCTAAACCATGTGTGGACAATTCTAAATGACAGGCAGCCTTTTCAACTTAAAACCAAAATGAGATGCTTGTGATTTCATCCTTTCATTCTGTTTTGTTATTTAGAAAAATAAACAGGCAAAATGGGAAGAGGACCAAGAATTGGAGGGAATGTTGAGGGGGAGGTGAGGTAGGGGACTTAAAAGAATTAAAATATGTTGTGTACATATATCACAATCAGTGTAATTATTACGTATTGCAAAAAATTATTAATAAAAATCAGATAAAAACAAAAATATCCAGACAATAGAAAAACAAACAGGCAAGTAAAAAATGTCAGCTTCTTGTTTGAATATATTAGGTGTTTTCAGAACTTTGACTTCAGCCTCATGTTCTTCAAGTACATGTTATGGATTTTTCTGGACTGCTGCATTATGTGGTTTGCCCTTTCATACATCAACTCATTTTATAATTTTACTCTTTTAGTGTGGTGGCCAGAATATTTAGATCATGAATATTTAGGTATGGTCTAATAATTGCTGAACTTAGTGGAACTCACCACTTTCAAAATTGTATTGAGCTTGAAGAATTAAAGTTTCATGTTTTCCCCTTAAGATCACCACGTCAGACTATGAATTGTACACTTTTGCAATTTATTAAACTTTTTCAAATTTAAATTTAATCAGTGTAATATGTGACATTTCCTTCAACCTTGCTTGTCCCTTAACAGTGCTGCATTTCATTAGATGCCTGAGGCCACTAGCATGTAAATTTGTTCGTTCCATTCTTTGCATTAATGAGAATATTAGTGGTCAGCACAGTATTTGTGTCAATAAGATATTGTCATTTCAGAGATTCTCATCAAATACCATTGTGACATACTGTGTCTTAGAATTCTAACCAAGGGGAAAATCAAGGTTTTAAATTGTTAATTTATCCAGGGAATGAAGTTTTAGAAAGCTTAGACATGACAAGTATATACAATTCTTATTTTTATAGTATCATAATGCATATCCTGAGAGAAAACATTAATATCTATCATTTTCTAAAATAATAATATTTACACTTTTTAATGTTAGATGGATTCTTTGGATTAGGTGCCGACCTCTACATATCATTTGAATATATATTCTGACCTCTATTGTGTTAGTGTATTAGTTACTTTTCTAGAGTCAATGGTTTACAAGACAGCAGATTTAATACAGGGCAAGTCCAAATTACCCCATTTGCACACACAAGCCAAATGCAGAAAGAGTGCAAAACATCTGTCTATGCACTGGAGACCTGAAAGATCCAATCAAGGGCTGGGAGCCCACAGCAATGGCCCATGTACATCCGTGTCTGCATGAAAGGACTGAAGAAATCTATACTGGAACGAGGGTGCGATGCTTGCAGCAGAGATGAGGACCAGAGCTCCCCTGAAGTGGACGACAGTCATCCCCACCAACAGGAAGGCCCTGAGCTCCTCCTGCGATTGTAATAGCTGAGGTCACTTCAGGGAATCCAGCCGCAACAGAGCTTCTCCTGGGAAACAGCTGGTGCCTGTCTTCTGCTCCCGTTCTCCTTTATTTTGTGTTAGCAATAATCGTCAGGTGGATCTTCGATGCTCGGAACCATGATGACTCAGTTCAGCTGGGTTTTCCTGCTCAAGTTGACCATATCAGTCCCCCACAGTTAGCTTCCTGTCCTAAAAGTCACATGAAAATAACTTCTATCAAGCCCTTGAAAACTGTGGTACCAAGATAAGGCCAAGCAGGGAGCCCCAGGGCTCCTGAGTGATTAGTCTCATTCCTTTTCAAATCTAGTTTATTCCTGAACTTCATATCGTCCCTCTACTGGTTCAGAATAATGTCTTTAAAAAAATAATATATATATATCCCACTTCTCTTTTTTTAATCTCTCTTTTGTCTTTGTATTTCTCAGTTCAATTTTCTGTCTATACACTGTCCTCTGCTGCTTAGAATCTTTTATTATATCGTTTTTTATTAGTACATATTTGTATAGTACACATGCTTACATTCCTTGTGTGCAGTTGGTGCATATCCTTAATTCTGTTTCTGGACCTTAGAACATAACATCTATGATCAAATTTTATGTTACTTTTCCTGGTGTCATGATCTTCCTGGCAGACTGTCTCTCTAAATCTGGGTAAATATACCTCATGTCTCTGAGGTGCCGTAATGTGGGATCTCTATACAAACACATTCCATAATTACAACCCGGAACACTGTGGACCTTCTCATTTTCTCTTTTTTAATTTTTTTCTGATTCCATCCAGTTGCCTTCTGTTTAAAGCTGATTTCTTCTGTCAGCAGTGCTCCTTGTTTGTCCCTCTCTTAGTTCACGCCAAATGCTAAAACTTCTCTCCTGAAGCATAAAGAACATAGATACCATTTAATTGTTATTGCTATGAGCACTTCATTTCTAAGAAAGCCGGTCTTATTATTAACGTAATCTTCATAATAACTTGATTATCATCATCATCCTGGTAGAAGTCAGAGTATCAAAGGGCTTAATTAGAACTGTTAAATTTGCTGTGGTAATGACATGATGAATGAGTAAAAGTCACAAATACTGAGTCATTATTGTCCCATCTTCTTCGATGTCAAAATGATGCCTTTCTCAAACCAACCCTGCCATGTCCTCCATTGATTAGCATCACCTCTAAAGATGGTAATTTATTTGGAATCGATCGGTCATTAATTCAATATCTTTTTAAATGTCAAGATGTAAAACTGAATATTGAGAGAGGACTTGAGAATTCACATGCATTGGCTTTTCAGCTAAGATTTGAAGATCATGAAAACTTTCATATCTTGGTTTTGTTGACTAAAATGTGACCTATTGGCCAATTTGCTCTTTTTCCAGTACAGAAAGAGAATTTAAATTTGAAAAGTTACTTTTGTTGTGCCAGATCCTTTGCCTGCACTAATAATTCTCACTAGAAGTCTACTGTTAATATCACCATTTTACAGGTGAGAATGACTAAGCTCAGAGGAATTAAATCACTACACAAAAACGTAAAGAGCAGAACAATGTGCAGATAGGTTCACTGACCTAAAGGCTTTTTTTCCCCTACATTATATTGTCTTACGCAGGGGAGAATTGCCTAACATTTCCCTAGTTTTATCACCTTAGAAAAGTCGTCTGACTCTTATTTTATGAAAAAAGAAAACAAAATTTTGTAACTAAATAAAAAGAGAATAATAGTCATTGCACTCTGTATTGTTACCTTCAAAGTAGTTATTCAGAGTACAAGCTACAAACCAAAAAGATCTTGCAAAAAAGAAACAAAATAACACAAAACTTTCTTTTTGGGGAACTAAAATAAACTAGTAGTATGAATGAAACAAATTAGCATTTACATTGAAATTTTTAAAAACAACAAAATATATAATTTGAGGATTTGACCTTCTTCCTATTTATCGTGCTTCTATTTTGCTTTTTTAAATGGGTACTATAAGGATAGTGACCATCCTTTGGGATAGTCTTTAATATTAAATAGAAAGTTCTTAGTCTATTTTCTGGCATACAGAAGATTATGTACATGTTATATGATAACGATGAATAAAATGCATATAATTATTGCTGTTGATTAAACCCTTTAGAAAAAACTTGGAGAAAGTGATGCAGTATTTTAGAAAGAACAATATTGGGAGCGTACTCAGGAAGAGAAAGGACTGTGAAGTGCATTAGGATTTCAAGCCTGGCTGATGGAAAGGATTGGGATGGCAGAGCAGGGGAATGATTAAGGGCAGCGAAGTCTCTGGGAGTCAGAGAGGGTGGACTTGTCGGCACAGGAGGTTCTCTCAGACTGTCAAGGTGGGGATGTCCAACACAGATCTGTGTACGAGGGGATGGTGGTCAGGAAAGAAGTTAGGGGTAAAAAGCTATATCAGTAAGGTTTTGTGGACACCACTGGTTGAAGCTAGTGGAGACAATGAAATACGTCAGGGAAGAATTTAAAGTGTGAAAAGAAAAGAAATCAGAAAAGAAACTTCAGTGTGTCTACATTAAGGAGAGAAATAAAGACGAAGTTTATGCACAAAAATGACCGACCAAGGAGTCAGTCTATTACCTGAAATTTGTTGATGCAAAGCAATCAGAAGTGTTCATGTGACTCTGTGTGTGTGTGTGTGTGTGTGTGTGCGCGTGTGTGTGTGTACACAGGCACACATGCTTTCTTGGGGGAGGATGGAAGAATGCTGAGATAATTGCCTTCCTACTTATAATTTGACTCAAGAATAAAAATAATCCTGGCCTCAGAAAGAAGATAGTATAACGAAATGTTGACCTCGTCATCTCCTGCCCATACCACCAAGACCAAGAAGTTGGAACTGTAAGAAAATTGAACTATTTTATTCTATTTTTTTTTGCTTTTTGAAAATGAGATCAGAATAGTATCTGGCCATTCATTTTAATTTTCTCTTCTATTCAGATACTACAGATTTCAAATAAAATTAGGATAAAAAATGTAGCATGGGAAGACTGAGGTAGATGGTAGAATTTTCATATAGGGACATTCCTCTTAAATGATATTGAATTGTCATTTTATGTGTCTGATCTTACATCTATGTTTTTATAGACTAGTGCTTCAACATTGTTAAGCTAATCAAGGAATAAATAATCAACAGGCACAGAGTCTGCCTTAGTGAAAAACCATGTTGAAATTGTAGTTTTTCATACACTTTAAGCATTTAGAGAAGGGGATAAGCGACTATAGGAGAGAGAAAAGGATATTAGCTCATAGACAAAGCTGAACCAGACAAATGGATGCCAGATCATGGTATTTAGACAGAAAGCATTGCAACTCTAACAGCTTTCTAACCGTGGATCTGATTCCTCAATCACCTAAGCAAATGCTAAACGACACAGATGATAATCTTATATGTAAATTTCTTTCTGCCTACACCTTACTAACTAGGATTCTGTCACACACTCTTGTATAGAGGAAAGGAATTTTGAAAATGCAGTGTTCTTGTATACTTCCAACGGTTAAATGGGATTGGTGAATATCTAGCTCTTAGTGTTGTATATTTCAAACTGTTTCTCTGGAGTTCAGTTAACACATGGACTGGTTTCCAATTTATAGGTGTTGGTGGTTTTAGCAAATACTTGCCACTGGATAACAAACTCTCTAGCAGACCGATCTATCACATCTCTTTCCTCATGAGCTGATGGATTTTGTTTCAGTATCACCTCAATTTTGGTATTGATTTCTGGATTAATTGAGACTATTCTGTAGCATCAAAGGGCCTCCCCAAATCTCATGATTTAACTCGAAGAAAAGCTATCAATAGCTCATATCTCAGTGTAATATTGAGGACGGGAAGAATTTCCCAGGTGAAGTCTTTCCAGCAGTGGTTCAAAGACTTTGGCTCCTTTCCTACCGTCCACTACTTTCTACATGCAGATGTGGCAGACTGAGTATGTAGGACATCATGAAATATCTTTTATGGCCAATTTCCTTATGGCTACTGTATGGACAAATACTCTGTGAAAGGAAAAATTAGGAAGGGATGGGCTCAGTAAGGAGTTGATGACGACTGGAGAAAGCAATTAGAGGTGGTAGTGGTAAGAAGGGATAGAATATTGATTAAAAATTTAGAGGACAGACAATAGGCTTGGGAAAATCAGAGAGAGAGAGAGTCGGAGAGAGAGAGAGAGACCATGCTATATGTCTAATAAGTGGCAGAACCCACATGCAGAACTAGAGCACTTTGCTCTGCTCTCTGAGCTTGTTACATTATTCCACGTGGCTTCCTCTGCCAGTGTGCAGGATAAATAAATACTGTACTTGTAGACTTCTTGTAGCTTAGGAGATTCCATTTCTTGCTGCTTTGCTTGGTCCTGTCTAGCAAGTTCACAATTTAGTCATCTGTGTGGATGGAGACGTGTTCTCACTATTGATGCTACTCATGCCTCTTGCTAATGAATGAGTCTTCCCACGTTCTTGTCCAGTCATGTGTCCTTTCTCCCGGTTCTCAAAGTTTGGGCTGTTTCACCTGTTTACACATTTCGCAAGAAGCAAGTCAGGTGGGTTGGGGTGCTAGCTCTGCCGTAACTGGCCTCAAGATGAAACGGCTGAATTCAGCTCCATTGTTCAGACAATGTACAGCCCTTGTTCTTTAATTACTTCTACTTACTCTCACCACACATCGTGATTCATTTGCTCAAAACCACTGAAATCCTCGCTGCTGTAACAAATGCTTTTCTGAGAGTCAGATTAATGTTCCTCTTTGTTTCCAGCTTATCTCAAGCCTGTCTGCAGCAATATACTCAACCCAAACAAACGTATTTTTCACTCACAGCCTGCCTTTTATGAGTCCCTCTGACAGTTCCTTAATAAATAATGCATTTCTAAGTGTTCCTAAGCTTTTCTCCTTATTAATAATTCCAGTAGCTTTCCCAGAGCTGAAGGGTTTTATTTGGTCACCGGCTAGATTTTATTCTTGCCTATTTCTTTGTATTTTACTTTTCTAGACTAATTTCTGGACAAGAAGGCTATTATGACAGTCCTCGTTCATAGCAAGAGATCAATAACCATGAGTTAGCACACGCTGTGTGCTGCGATGGGTAACAAAGGCCGCCCCTTTCCGGTTTCCGTACCTCTGACTCTCGCCGTGGGAACAAAGTCCTTGACTCCCACCGAGAGAAATCTTAAGGCTAGTTCTCTGGGGACATACTTGGATGATATTTGCAAAATGAAGTCCAATTATTAGGCTTAGGCATGAAAATTTTAGTTTCGATATTTGCAACAAATTATCTTTATTTATCTATGCTGATAAGGAAGTATAACTAATGCCTAACATACGTCTTTGTTACCAAAATAGTGCTGATTCACCGAATTCAGAAAAGAATTCAATCAATTCTCAGACAAAAAGAGCAGATTCAGACAACGGCACGTATTTCACAGTGCATTTCTCTGCTCTTTCACTAGCAGTAATGTGAAATGTCCATTCTGTCCTGCCCCCATGAAACGTTTCCTCCATAGCCGTATCTATAGTTTCTTCTGAAGTCACATATCCAGGATATGAAATACGTTTCTGCTTTTCTTCAGGATTCTCTTCTCATTTTGTCATTATTTTTTCCTATGTGTATAGATTATAAATTTTGTGGTTTAGACAAGGTTTTAACTTAGTCACACAGCACTCAATATGCAATTTATCTGAGGAAAAAACACTCAAAAGTGTGTTCTGATTAATTCATTCATTTACATCTATTGACATTTTATCTTTTGCGTGTGTATTGTGTCTTTTTATTATTATTATTATTTTTTTGTATACATGTCAGGAATTTTATTCTTTGGTGGAAACTTCACAAGCCAGTAATTACATGTTCAGGTTCTTTTGTATCTCTGCTGTCAGCCAGATTATTCTATATATGGGAGGTGTTAATAAGTGATGATGTACTACAAAAAGAAAGAGGGAGATTTCGCCAGGATAAGGATGTTCTTGAAGTGGATTCCTCTTTCCAGAAAAACTAAGCAGGTCCTTCAATAATGGCTATATATAACATATAATTTGTATCAGGAGAGTTGTTGTTTTGCTATTGTAAAAGCAGATCAGCACCTGTATACAAACACTGGGTGTGTTGTTGCAAAAACATCTAAGCATATTAGGATTCCAGAGGGTTTTGATTTGGGAAACAATTCCGATAACCCTACTGTGGCCTGGAGACTCTCACAATAGCAGTGTTTGGAGGAAGATGCTATCAATCCCCATCCCTGTCTTCTAAATGTATCCCGCTGGTGCACACTAATCAACCTCCACCTCTCAGCACCTGTGTTTTCTACTTGAATACGTTCTCTTGTCACAGGAGTCCCGGCTCACCATGTGGAATAATTCAGGGCTGCGTGTCTGCTCTAAATCCCAGAGTTGCGCTGCAGGCTTAATCTCCAGTCTTCCCTGGTGGCATCAGGCCTGCTCATTTATGCTTTATTACTTACTTTTCCTTTGCTATATTTCTGCTTCCCGTCTTAATTCTGCAGTGTTAAATTGGGGTCTTCTTTCTTTCCACGTAGAATCTGCTCTTGTGTTGTTGAATCTATGCCTACTTCTGAGAGAATCCAAACTAGGCCACATGTATACTCCTTATCTCAACAGAAAATTACATTTTTATTTTAATTATTTAAATTTATTAAATTTTAAACTCATTTTCTTTCATAGAAATCCATTATCAACATTTATAGAGTTCTTCATATAAGGGCTCTACAAGTGCTTTAACTTTTCTTCTGTTGCACCCGAGAAATAGGAACAAGCACCCTTGTGAGGAGGGGCTGCCAAGCAAGCTCAGCTCATATTTGTGTCGAGAAACACTATTCTGTTTGCAGGGTTACCGAGGAAGCCAAATAAAAGCTTTGGTAACAAGCTAAGAATTGGAAGGAAGGGGACTCACCTTCAGACACCACAAAGAATTTCAGATTTTTTTTTTTTTTTGGCATCATACTAGGAATATTAAGGGAGTAAAAGCAAACCAGTATGCCAGTAGAGTGGACATAGCATCGGAGATGGAAATGCAAACCTACATGATTCACCCAAAGCTCAGAGCTCATCTAATGCTCTGAATTGCCTTTATTTCCATGTAAGACCTGACACAAAGATGCTATTTTTAGGAATAGCCTGATTGGTTGTCTACAAATAGTCTCTGAAAGTACAGTTGGGTGGTGAAGCATCGGACCCTTGAAGAAGAGACGGTATGAGGTACTGTGGAACCGACTTTCTCCCCTGACTATGTAGATACAGTTTGGTTTGCCACTCATGTATCATTGGTGTTAAACAGTCTGCCCATTCACTAAAAATCAAAGCTTACGTTATATGTTAACCAAGTCATCATAGCAGATCAGAAGTTTCTACAACTTGAATTTGAAGTCCACAATGATTTTAAGGACGATGCTGTGTGTTGACACAGAAACCATTTCAACCTCTGCACCTTTGTTCCTGATGTGCCTTCCAACAACACGCTTCTTCTTCTACAGGATCCATTAAACATTATTTGCATTGTAGTTCCTGAGATTAGATGCAGTTTGAGTTTTTAACCCCACAAAGGTTTCCATTACACTCCAAGCTCTTGTACATTCAATGTTAAAACAAAAGTTCTCTTTCCAGTGAGATGAAATATCTTGGCAGTTTTCACTTATTTTTATTTCATCATGCCTTATATCCTTTGGATCTCTCTCTCTCTCTCTGTCTCTCTCTCAAAAATTTTAGATGAAAACTTTTTTTTTTTAAATTTGATGTGATCCTAGTTGTTGATTCTTTGTAGTATTTCCTGTGTGATTGGGGTTTTGTTCATAAAGTCTTTCCCTACACCTATATCTTCTAGAGTTTTATCTCTTCTATCCTTCTCTTCCTCTACCTCTTCCTCCTCTTCTT
>PVJO010015846.1:0-43731 GCA_004026905.1 Hystrix cristata | reverse complement strand
CAGCACAATTTGTAATAGCTAAGTCTTGGAAACAACCTAAATGCCCAACAACTGATGAATGGCTAAAGAAGATGTGGTTTTTCTACACAATGGAGTACTACACCGCCATAAAAAAGGATAAACTAGAGTCATTTGTATGTAAATGGATGTTCCTTGAGAACATACTATTAAGTGAAATAAATCAGACACTTATCAGTACGCATCGAATTGTTTCTCTGATATGAGAAACCATAAGTGTAAATAAGGACAAAGGGGTAGAATAGATATTATGTTTAAAAAAAAAGAGAGAGAGAGATAGTATTCAAAAGAGAGGAGAACTAGATAGAGAAAAGGGGGATAAAGAAGAAGGTTAAAAGAAAAGTAAGATGAAAGGGGAAAAAATGGTAAAGTGTAACTACACTTGTTGCAAATAGGGAGGGGTGGGTGAATGGAAGGGAGGGGAAGGGAAGGGGGGAAGAGGGGGGAAAACCAAGATGTATCATGTACAGGTACAAAATAACCATGTTGATTATGATCATTATGTATGCAATGTACCATTACATGTTCTTGGTAAAAATAAAAAATTTAAAAACATAAAATAAAATTTTGGAATCCATCAGGTCATGGGGATGCATATCTGTAATCCCATTACTCTCGGAGTCTGAGGCAGGAACATTCCAAGTTATATATACCTCAGCCTATAAAACTTAAAAACTTAGTGAGATCCTATATCAAAATTAAAAATAAAAGCATCCTAGGGACTAGTTCATAGCACAGAGTACTAACCACTATACTGTCACAGCAAGCCACCAGAGACTGAGGGACCAGTTCAGTACAAAGGCCCTGGGTTTAAACCTCAGCATCATTTTAATTGGTATTCTTTGACATGGGAGGAAGAAAAGGCAGACGTTTAACTACCCACCTTTGGTTATAAATGAAATTCAAAGGGTCCTATAAAAATTCTAAGATGCATTGGACAGAGAGAGGGGGAGAAGCAGGAAGGGAAAAGAGGGATAGAAAAAGGAAAGGGAATTCATGGAGAAATGTGAATGTACCTGCTGTAAATAGGGAAGGGAATAGAAGGGAGAGGCGGGGAAGAGCGGGGAGAACCAAGATGCATCATGTACAGGTACAAAATAAATGTGATGAATATAACCATTATATGTACATTGTACCAATACATGTTCTTGGTTAAAAAATAAAAAATAAAAATTCTAAGACAAATCAGTTTACAGAGAGAAAGTGTTGATGTGGGCTCATGGTTTGGGTTTAGTTCTGATCAGCTGGTCCCATGGCTTCTGGGTCTGTGGTCAGCCAGCACCAGCAGGCAGCACAGCCAAGCTGCTCATGTTAGAAAGACGCGGAAATGGGAAATCGAGAGGAGGAGGAAGGGTCAGAGCCCAGAGTTCCCTTTTGGGACACGGCCCAGTGCCTGCCTGCCTTCTTTGTGTCCCGTCTCCTGAAGGTTCCCCAGCTCCCGCCTCCAACACGTGGGCTTGGGGACAGTCAAGACCCAGACTGTACCGGCCCTCAGACAGAGCCTCAGTTCAGCCCACGCAGGCTGCCTTCGGAAACGTAAATCATGGCTGGGAATTACGGCTTTCTTCAGGATGACAACTGAGAGGCAAGAAAGAGTATGTACGGTGACCAGGATAAGCACATAACTCATCTTTCGTACTGAGGCACTTCGGAGATGGCCATGCACAAACCAGAAAACATAACGCAATTGTTTTATATTTTATTTCCTGACTCAGCATACCTGCAAGTGTCTAAAGGCTTCAAGTACAGAACTGACTGTATGTAGAACTCATTTCTTTCAGTTCTACTCCCAATTTAATAATCATTATGTATTTTATGTTTTCTGGTACAAAAAATTCTTTGTTTTTGATGTATTGATTGGCTGTAGAAAGGATCCAAAGGTGTGATTTGAAAAAAATTTGAAGGAGTTTGAAAGAACAGTTGTGATGGAAGGAAGAATTCAAATTGAACATAATTCAGAACAAGCTGTTTTCCTTTTTTTGTTGTTGTTGGGTTTTTGTTGTTGTTGTTTTTTGTTTTTTGAGACAGGGTCTCACCATGTAGTTCAGGCTGGCCTTGAGCTCATTAGGTAGCCCAGTCTGGCTTCCAACTCACGGCGATCCTCCTGCCTCTGGCTCCCGAGTGCTGAGCTGACAGGTGTGCACCACCACGCCCAGCTGCTGTTTTGTTATAATGTCTGAACATTTCCAAATGATCCGTGTATATTGACATGGCAGGAAGTCAGAAGATGAGTGGCAAGATCAGAGATGGGGAAAGCACATTTTTACCTTCAGTTTCTGTATCCCTCCCAAAATAAAAAGCTTTATAAACATGAGGAAATTCTGCAGAACAAACCTGATAAAAAGCAGGGGTTTATGTCATCCGTTCTAGACCAACTCCACATGCTCAGCTCTGAAACACAAGGAAGTCTCCCTCACAGCATCTGTAAACATTCGCAATTCCCTGCAGAACGCCAACGGTAGCTAACATATGGTGCTATCGGCAAAGAAGTCCAGAGAGACTGCCCACACACATAAATTCACTTTTAGCTATCCTCTTATCCCGGTTTAATGATACGGCATTGGCTAACTGCTCTGATATCTTCCAGCAGGAGTGAGAAGGGCCCAGTTTCAAGTCCGTTTTAAGTATATTCTTAAAGTAAACAGATAATGATAGCATCTGTATCCATGTTTCTATCTAGCCCCAGTTCTAATCGGTTCTGAAGCATAATTCCTATTTATAGCTACTTATTTTATATGGATGAATATGCAGTGCACACCTCATCTGTAGATAGCCAGGAGTAACAACTCCTGGAGAGAGATGGAGAAATCCAGGTTTCCATTTGCAACTGGAAAACACATTGACTCTCTGTAAATAACTGATGCTTTTCCTTGTTTCACGGTTTAATAATTTATGAAATTTTAAAATTAGTAATTGCTGGAATAAAGGCAATAAATGCATATAAATAAATGCTTTTTGATTTATTATAAAGAGAAAGTATTGTGTATATGACCGGCAATAATAACAGGAACTAAGACTATTTTGGGGCTGATTGCGGGCCAGACAGCAGGCTTTGTGCTTTGCATGTTGGCTCACTTTCGTTATCCAACAAAAATCCTGTGCGTACCGTGATATTACCAGCCCCTGGAATTAATAAGGATACTGAGGTCCAGCTAGTTTCCTGAGGCCATTTGTCGAGTAATGGGTGGACCTAGATAGCCATAAATATACACGGGTGTATCTACCATAAGTATTTACATACACCATCTTTTCATTCACTTTTCTCATCGCTGAGAACCATCCCTGACACTCACACCTTAAAGGGAGAGATTTAAATTGGCTCAAACTTTCAGAAGTCTCAGTCCTGTTCAGCGGTCTCAAACGCAGAAAGCAGCATGGAGAAGGGGCCAGGTGGAGGGCAGCTGCTCACCTTCCGGCAGTCAGGAAGCAGAGAGAGAAGGGAGGCGACAGGGTGGGAGCCGCACCCTTCCAGGTCACACCCAGTGACGGCCTCTGCTGTTCAGACCCCACATCCTAACCTGAGTCAGTGCATCGTCCCCGTGATTCATATTCCAGAAGCCCTGACTTGTGAGTAAGGCCCTTGGGGGACATTCTTGATCCAAACCACAGCAACCCTAAAGATGGTATACGTCAAATACATGTATATATACCAGCCTGTGTCCGGTGTATATGTATACTGTACATTTTACACACACACACACGAAGCAATTAACAAATATGGTGAATGTTTAAATTTTTTAAACATTATAATAAAGGTACATTGTCATTAATCCCCCTCAAAATATTCTCCTCACTCTGACCACACTTACTTATCCCCTTGTGTCCTCCACCACCTCATTCACTGGACCTGGTTCGGTGCACTTCTATCTTTTCCCCAGTGTCAAAATGACCACATTTTGAATAAGGTGGCCAAGATTGAACAGCTGAAGACACTCATGAAAGAGGACTTCCAGACCCGCTTCAGAAAGGGGCAAGAATGATTTGATAAGTGAGTTCAAAGCAAAGAATATTTTGAGGGAGATTCAGGGCAATGTGCCTTTTACTGTAATGATTTTTTTATTTAAAAATTTGTTGTATTTTTTTATTATGCATTGTGTGTCTCGATATCTGCCTGCCGTACTTCCATGAAATCTTCATTTAAAATCCCAACTATAAATTCCTCTTTTAAAATTTTCTTTAAGTTCTTTTCGTAGGCAATTTGCACAGTTAACACTTCTTTATTTTACTTTTTAGCCTTAAAGACTGTAAGCCTATCTTACAGCCCCTCCAGTACCACACTGGAAAGAACAGCATTGCTAGCACATAAGTTCCATCAGTGGACTATTCTTGTCCTATGCACTGCTGACACATACTCTAACAGTGCATGACTCGCAACAAGAATTCAGTATCACTTAGCATGATTTGACCAAATGTAGAGACTTGTTTCATCAAATACTTTCCCAATCACTGCCTAGAAAGGTGCTTTATAGAGAAAAGCATCAACTTGAAATATCAGTGGTAGATTGTTTTTCAGTTTATGAAAAAATAAAAACAAATTTAATCACAAAATAATAAGAGAATAAGTGGTAGATTTTTAATCAACATGATCCTGGCCATGTCCCTCAAATGTTTATTCTTTATGTTTCTTATTTGAAAAATAGGGATACGACCAACTTCACAACACTCTTTGAACCATTAGATTGTTAAACACAAGTCTGAAAGTATTTTGTAAGCCAACTCATGTCAGTATATTTGCATTACTTTACCTATTCTGCTTATTTTAGGTATTTCCTGCAAAGAAGTAGCACTGACATTAATATTATGCAGTATATACTGTTTGTATCAGTCTGCTTTCCCATCACTGGACACACTATTGGAAACCACAATTTAAAGGAGCAGATGGTTTATTTGACTCAAGATCAAAAAAGTCCGTCCATGATCAGCAGGCTCCAACCCAGAAGCATCAAGGCAGAAGGGTGTGGCGAAGCAAAGCTGCTTAGTTCATGGTGGTCAGGAAGCAGAGCAGGGGAAGAGCATCAAGTGGAAAGGGCAGAGGACCAAACACAGACCGCAAGGCCATGCCTCCAGGACCGTGACTGACACACCCAGAAGTATGCTCCATCAGTCCTCCAGATGTATCCCAAAGCTGATCTGGGGGACTCTGCTCATTTAGCACCACACTAACTGAAATATTTTGTTCTAATTTAGAGAAGAAGACACAAGCACAAGATATAAAGACATGACCAGTAGAGACATGCCACATGAAAGGTGGCCATGACTAGAAGCTGATGTAGACAGGCCACCCACAGGAAGAATGCAGCTTCCCCTTGAAGGTGTTGGACAAAAGACATCACTAGGTGCTACCAGTCTTTCAGTGAGGGGCATGTGTCACTCCTCCCAGGCTGCAGGGATTTCAGAAATTTACTTCTGGAATTCCCGCCTGTAACAGCAAGGGGGTAAATGCGTGCTGTTGCCATACATGGACTTACTGTTTTAAGGCTCGATTCATGGGGAAGGATACAAGCTACCACTCACAAATATTAATTAAGTTATTTAATAACAACAAGGAAAGTAAGAGAAAAGGAAAAACTCTAGGAATTCATACCACCAATTTGCCATTCTCATCACCAGTAATTTACAGCACGGGAATACATTCAAGCAAAGATCTTAACTGTGGCTGAGAGGAGTAGCAGTCACGTAGGGCATGAGAAGAAAACAGCAGTCATGGAGGCGCAACCAACAGCAGCCCCCACCGAGGAACACAAGAAAAGTATCATCAGCTATGTGAGTGAAAAACATCAGCTACACGACCAAAAGAAATCATCAGCAACCTTGGCAGGCATGAGAGAAGGAGAAAAGAAAGAGAAAAGAGAGAGAGAGAGAGGGCGCACACCTGGGTGCTGCACCCATAGTTACCTATGCTCTGACAAAGGAATGCCCTTCTCTGGGAAATGGGTGTGTGCGACTTTACGTCAGGCATTCACTCCAATCTGGCTAGGAGCCTGGATGTGGCCAGAGTGCATATCAAAGTGCATTCTTTGATGATAATAAAACTGTTCCTGCAAGGTTAGCCAGAGCCTGGAAGAACAGGCGCGCACCAGGAAGGTTAGACCTTTACCAGAACACAGGCATTCAAAACCATATAGTGACTCTTACACTGCCATATCTCTTAACGTTGCGCAGCCCAAACTTCCTCATTTCCATCATAATTCTAATATCAGGCAAATAGTGCTTCACTTTTATTTTGTTAGAGATTATTTACCCCTAAATTGCAATCGTGTCAGTTTAAAACATTTAAAGTCGTGTGTGTGGTACTTGGGATTGAACCCAGGTCCTTCATACTGAGCTACAACCGCATCCTCTTTTAATTTTTATTTTGAGGCAGGGTCTAACTTACACAGGCAGGACTTGAACTTGTGGTCCTTCTGCCTCAGTCTCCCATGAGCCGGGATTACAGTTGCGTATCTTGTTACCTGGTTTATAGGAGTCATATATAAATCAGTTTTTCTTTTCTAAACCAGTCAGGCAGGAAGACTTATGTCTAGAGAGGAAGTAAAGCCACCAGCCACCCTGTGGTCTCCTTCCTCTACTGGGGGCCCCTGAAGTCCCTGCCCTTCAAGCCATGTGCAGTCTATGGTATTCTGTCTTGGCAAACCAAGCTGATGAGAAACAAAGCCAACAAAGTCGAAGGTGTGTCTTCCCTCCTTTAAGCATGACTGCTCCAATGGCTTGTGCTGGGCCCTCACGATGTGGAATATGAAAACACAAAATCTTTCTCTGAAAAATGCCCTATCCAAATATCTTGCAGGTTTCAAATATCACAAGTTGTGGTTGTACCCTGCCCCGCCTACAAAATGAATTGGTGCCCTTCAAAGAGGATAAAGGGATCAGGTCACCACCAAGGACCCCAACTCTCAGGCTCCCTGATCTCTGGGTGGAGGTGACAAACCCCTGAGGAGGGTCAGTGCCCTTCTATGGGCCCCGAGGCAGTTCTTTACACTCGCCTCACAGGACCTTGAATCAAGGGGAAGATTATTCCTCATGACTTACAGAAGAATTTAACATAGTCTTTTCTCTGTCTCTTGTCTCTCCTTGTCTCTGTCTCTCTTTCTCTGCACACAGATGTACACACATATATACACAAACACACAGGCAAGACCAGATACACTGAACACACCGTGTATATGGAGCAGAGTTCTACTACATGTTACTGCTTGAGGGTGGATGCAATCCAGGCCAGGAGACTCATCCAATATTGTCATACATGGGAAGAGGACACACAATTGTGCCTGAATTATTCAGGCAACATTTCTAGATGTTCAGGCTATTCTGGTTTCTGTTAGGTGAACTGTTACTATTTGTGAATGCAGTATTTTACATCCTAATTTAGTTAGACAAGAATGGGATACAGATATATCTGCAAGCTAGCATTTTTTACATGCCAGCACATTGCCTTCGCATAACACAGCTTTTCAAAATTAATTATTTAATACTATTTTAAAGGAAAATTCACGAGAGCTAACATGCTTTGTAACTGCTCCTGCACCACCAGTCTAGTCAGAAAATTCTGCTTTAACTTTTGTAAATTAAAGCAGCCTCTTACTTGAATTTCCTTCAGGAAATTATTCCCTCCGATAACATTTAGCTGCAATTAGCAAAACTTACACTTGTTTTGCAGCCTACTTCTGGTGCCGAGAAAAAGAAATTTGGTCTCAAAACTTCACGAGGATGTGAGCAAAGGGGCTTGCTGGACTGATAATTGCCATCCTGCCAGAAACAGTAACTATAGAGACTCCCTGTGTTTTATGTTAGGATGAAATTACCCCAGTCTCGTCTTCCGAATGCGTCTCCATGGACCACGAGAAAGGTAGCCATGGTGGGAATATTTAAAGCCCTAAAACAAAACAAAACTGGCAACAGTTTTTTCCTGCAGATGATTTCAGTTGCAGCATTTAGATCTCGCAAACCACCACACATCTGGCTGTAGTTCTAGGAAGTCCCACTGCTGTTCAGAGAGAAATCCGTAGGAGACATGAGGCCATCCTGGCGGGGGCCTCACAGTGCGGGATGACAAATGAACAAGAGAGGCTGAAGAGCCATCGGTTTGCCTCCGGGGACACCCAGCACAGCCCCTCAAGGCGACCAGGCTCGCCCCGCTCCTGGCAGCCCAGCGGCCGCCGTAGCTCGGTGTCCCTCTGCGGGCTCTGCTGCGATTGTGGGAGTCGGATGTGAGTGCCCAGAGCTGGAGGGTGGGGGGAAGAAACGCGGGTGCGGTTCAAAAGGTGAGTTTTTCTGGGAGTCATTCTGAGAAGAGAGAAGCAGCAGGGACCGAGGCTGGAACGGCCCGCGACAAGTGGCCTTGATCCCTCCCCAAGTTCTCTCTCCTCAGAGCTCTGCTTCAGTTCAGCCAGAATCCCACTTTCCCTCATTCTGAGAAAACACAGAAATAAAAACAGTGCACCCCACCCCGGTGAGCGGTGCACAAGGTGAGGTCTGCATTCTGTGGGTTACCAATTCCTTCTCTAAAACAGACTTGAGGAACACATTAAAGTGGAGACGCCCTCCCTCTCGTATAGCTCAGCAGCATTTAGACTGTGAAGACAGGATGATAAATAATGTTAATCAGTCTAAGTCCAGAGGGGAAACACTTCAGGCCACATACATTAGTGCACTATTTTTACAAATGGTGCCTGAGATAAATGAGTGTATTTTAAATACACGAAATCGGTGCAAATTTTCTAAGCACAATATGTGACGAATTTTAAATATTTTATGACCTAAATGTGAATATAAAACCTCATTATTAATTCCCTTGGTTTTCAGATACGTCTCAGAAAATTATTTTACAAGCTTATGTTAAACCTAATTTAATAGAAAATGATTTATATTCCCTCAAAATATAGCATAGTGTATCTGTGCATACATGTCTGCTTTTTAAATTGAACTGTAAATAATAGGTATAAATATTTAAATTGTAATAACTACCATAAACCTGTTATTGGAGTCCAACTAGTTTGGTGATAATCATTTTAGAAAAATCGTCATACTGCAAGCTTAGCTTCACATGCATCTAACTCAATCTTTGTTTCTCCTTTCTGAGAATTTCTTGAATCATCTGGTCTGGTTCATATTCCTTTTCTGTTCTCCTTGTCAGTTAGCACATTAATAATCGGATAGTTGGTTCTTTCAGGTGGATTCGGATCTTTCCTTCTGTTCTCCTCTCTCAGTGTAGGCAAGCTGATGCCAGGTCTCCGTAGAATCTGAACAGATATTCAATTAGTGTAGAATGAAAAAGTAAATTGGCAAGTAAATAAATGAAGACATGCATAAATTAATGAACTCACCAGGAGGGAAGCAGATAAACAGTCACTACTCCTGGCTCTGTGTGTTTCAAATCACACATGAGTGTAAATTGTAATGCACAAGGATATCATGCAAAAGAGTGGAGGTCACGATATAGTCAAACATCCATCAGCTCTAAACTGGCCATTACATGTTCTTCCTGATAGAAAACAAGTACATTCTTTTGACTCTTCATCAGATGGCCTCTACACACTTGAGTTTACCTCCCTACAAAGACTTGCAATCCATAGATTTTATCACATTTTCATTTTTTTCTCAATATTCTGAAGTCCTGTTTCCACTGCTCACACATACAAGCTCAAACTCTTTCATCTTTTCAAGTTTTATCATCCTCACTGGCTGGATGTCAGCCCTAGATAAAGGCAAGTATCTGCAAACCCTGCATGGAGCCACACCGCTCAGGATGGCTCCCTACTTTATTTGCAAAGTGTAAGACATCTGGAAAGGACAGGCACACATTTTCCCATCTTCTTATCAATACCTGCTTCTTAAACTCTGCCTTCTGTAAAGTCATCCTGAGTGAACTGTCCATATCTGTGGGAACAGCTGAGAGTTCTACTTGTGCAGTGAGCCCCGTTCGGGCTCCACATTTGGATCATCCCCGTGCAGGCTCCCAGTCTCTGTTCTGCATTCCTGACTTTTCACTAGATTATTCCCATACGTGTGCAAGTCTGCTGTTATGTCTCCTACATTTCTTCCTACTGCTGCTACAATGAATTTTTACAAATTAATTGGCTTGAATCACACAGATTTCTCACCTTCCAGTTATGGAGGCAAAGCCAGGTAATTCTGGAAGCCCATTAATTCCCCTCTCTAGGTCTTTGCTGCCTACATTTGTTTATGGTCCCTTCCTCATATGTACCAAACTCTGCTTTTGTTGCCACACATCCTACTGCACACTTGGATTCTCTTAACTTTCTCTTACCTTACAGGGATCCTTGGAACCAGACTACCAGGTGCAACCCAATAGTCAAGAATAATGCCCTGCCTGCTCGTCTTTCACTTAGAATCCAGAGTTCTCTCCCTCCCCTCTCCTCACCCCGCCTAGATTATTGTACCTGTCTCCCGGCTTCCACCCGTTTCCCCATCGGGACCTTTTAACGTTGCTCTCCGAAAATCATTTTAAAATATAAACACAGTGTCCTTGGCTATTAAAATCTCTCTAAGCTTTTCTCATGTCATGCAGAATAAGTTAAAGATTTCATTACGGTCTGCAAGGCTCAGAAAATAAATGCATAATTAAAATATTCTTCCTGCAGTTTTCTGTCTGATGTAACCTTTTGCTCCTCTGTCTTTTCCTTATTCTTCTCTAGGCACAAGGAACAGGATGAACCTGTTTCCAAATTACAGTCTTAAGTTTCTTTTTCTTTGCTTAAAAAGCTCTCCCTTCAGTATCAGTTGGGCAAACCAATCTACTTCAAAGCTTGGCCCTAATATTGCTTTCTCCAAGGAATCTCTCCTAGCTCCTGTGTTTACTCTCAACTCTCCCAGCCTCACTCTTCTGCCTATTATGCTATACAACATTTAATTTCTTTACACTATTTTTACCTATCTCCATGAGAGCAAAGACTTTTATTGGTTTTGGTAACTTCTGTACTGTGAGTGCAGAACACAGTTCCTAGCACATTTAGGGGTTTCTCAATAAATATTTGTTTAATTGATAAAAATCTAATTACAGAGATATAGAAATAGATATTAAATAATTTGGTACCTATAAGAAAGGACATTTTCATTAATTACTAGATGCTGCAAGAGAAGCATCGACTGTGACTTTGGCTGTGGGGTATATACTTGACTACGCCAAGTTCACCACCTTGGATACGAAGAGAGTGCATATAATTTTATCAGTCATGGTGAGGTATGTAAAGGTGCCAAGAACTGAAAAGCATGCTAACTATTTTGATATACAGAATAGATCACCCAAAAATAAGTGGAGGGTCACTGAACTATTCATCTAAAAAGTGCACCTGAAAATAATCTGTCTGTGGGATTAAGAATGCTGGGCACTTTTGGTTTAGGATTTAGAATCAACAAGAACATGGATAAGGAAAATTATGAGTAGGAGATTTTAGGTACAGCATAAGACAAACATAAGAAAAGAGTAATACGGAAACACATTGTAAAAAAAATAAAAAACTTAGGAGAACATGGGAGTATATCTAAGTGAGCAGACCATAGGAAAATACTGAAAGTATATTATCAGTGTCATAATTTCACGATCACTCACAGCAAGTTAAAGTGGGATTCCCTTAACTGTCATTGAGACCTACGAGGAGAAATAGGCCTGGTGGTGCACACCTAGAATCCCAGCGCTCAGCGTCTGACGCAGAAAGGTCACAGGTGAGAGCCCAGACTGAGCAGGTTAGTGGCTCAGTAAGATCTTGGCTAAAAGTAAAAAATAAAAATAAAAATGGCTAGAAGTGTGGCTCGAAGCCAAGCTCCTTGCTGGAACACTGACTCATTAGCAGAGGGGACAATGGAGTAATGCTTGTGAGTCGTTGTGTTAATTACGGTGGCAGTTTAGAATAGTTTGACCCTGTGTGGGCAGGAGGGCCGTGATGACACGCAGGAGCACAAATTAAAATCAGAAACTACTATCATTCAAGCAAGCTACGAATAACATGAAAGGAAGATGGTGAAAAAATGGGGTGGCTTGAGAAAGAAGCCATTTGTTTGGAAAGACATTGGCCTAAATCACAAAGGTGACAAGATCAATCCTGCCAATTCACGGATGTGTCATCTTCAACTGCTTTCCACAGCGTGCTAATATTTTTACTGTAAAGCCCTCCCCTTTACTTTTGGCTGGATCCTGGCATTCTATGTTCTCATATTATGAAGGCAATTGTATCCGGATTTCCTTTCTCACTAGCTTCATTATTGGCGCACAGGGAAGTTATTGATCTTTGTATGTCGACTCCATGGCCTACCACTTTACTGAATTTATTAGATTTCAGACTCTGCACAAAGAGACCAAGATGAAATCCACTTTCTGTGCAACCAACACCCCCTAATAAAACACTTCAACATTCAAAGGGGCTTCACAGAACATCTGGACATAGGACTGGCAAACTATGGTTACCGAACCAAATCTAGTCCATTGTATTTTTTTGTAAATAAAGTTTTATTGGTATTGAGAAAAAAAAAAGGTATTAAATCTTCACATATTTTAGGGAAACTATCCCTTGAAAAATTCTATGTAACCTAACTTTAATTCAATCTCAGTACCTGTAATACAAGCTGAAGATATCATCTTTATTCCAAAATATAGTGTAGTTTATGCAGAAGTCTCAGGGCTGTGATCATATTTTTAGTATCTAAACCTTCAAATCTTAACTTTCCAATTCCTATATGTCTTGTCATTCAATCTCATCTATCAGTTCTTAAAATTATTTATATATACCTTCTTAATCCAGACTAGATTTAGAAGAAATTTTTCATTTGGTTTGTAATTTAAAGATCTTAAAACTAGAGCTCCAAAAACAAATCATCTACACAAGAAAACATTCCTCGACACTATAAGTGCGAAAATGTATATTCTCATATTTATATTTTCTAATTTAAATAAGGAATTCTTTGTTCCAAACCACTATGCCATACATGGTGCCAAGTCTTAGTAATGTTTTTTCATTTGATTTGTTCCAAATTTCATCGTTCCTGGAATTTCACTTTTACCGATGAACTTCACGTGCACAGACTGCTACAACATGATCATACATCTTTCTGAGTCATTTACCGGATTTTCATCAGGTGAAATAAGGATGCTGCTTCGAACATAAAGATGACAACAATGTAATCATTTGTCTGTCACATTCGTCACAAAAGTGAGTTTTGCACTTCTAGCTGGATTTTTAATAGAATCATGTCATCGCTGAGAAAATAGTCAAAGTTTGTTCTTCTATGATTTAAGGGAAGTTGTTTTCTAAAACCTCAAGATTGTAGTGCATCTGCTGTAATTGCAGTTCCACAATTATAGTTTAATAGGCTGTGAAACACCTACAGGTACGACACATGGTAATTTCTGTCACAGCAGAGACATTGGGTAGAAGTTGTCATATGTACTTACAGGATTTAAACTGTAGCAAGTGTTTTGATGGTTCCCATTAATAATGGCTGAGTGCACACACATTTCATACATTTAAAAATATTTAAAACCCAATTACCACCCAGCTAACTGAATTTTCATCTTCCAGACCAAGAGAAGCCAGAATATTCCTCATTTATTAGACACCCGGAGCTCACTCTTCTCATGGAACTTGAACTCCGAAGCAGAAATCTTTTCTCATTTACTTTTTCAAAGTAAGAAAATCTCTTTGCAGGCTACAGACATGGAACTTATTCCGATGAAATTTCTTTAATAAATATATTTGGGCAATCCATTTGAACTCCTAAAAGACTCAGTTTCTTTTTGCGTAAAATGACAATTATCTTATGAATATGATGGAATTGTTTTAAGAACATTGTATGAATTACTAAAATATAGTAAAATCACTAAGTGCTCACTTTATTCATGCCCCACTTACATCTCAGTGTAATATCCAGCTGCACTCACCTGAGAAAGTCCTGGAGATTAGCCATGAACACATGAATTTCAGCAGGAAGGAGTGAGTTCAGCCCCTAACAAACAGCTACAAAGAGATACATCTACAAGGAACAAAGCGACAACAGCATGAAGAGGACTCTCAGTTCCACTTCTAGGTCCCCAGTCACCACATTCAGCCGCAGTCCTGCAGCTTTGTCCTGTCTTGTTCGGCCTCCTGTCCAGTCCTCCTGAGTATCTGGGTCCCTTGGCCTTACTTTCCCACTTTCTATTCTGAATCTTCTTATGCTGCTAAGCAGTTTTCTGCCCTTTTAACTTTTGGTGAGCTGACTTTTATAATAGCAATAGATTTGGTATCTCCACATTGTGGGTCAATCCCCATCATTGTGGCTCTAGCATAATAGAAAAGAGTGAGATAGAGAGAACCAGATGAGCTGATGGGGAGCCTTCACCCAGATAATGCAGGGCTGATCTACGCCATCAGCCTCCTTTGTAGATTCTTATATTTTGCATCCCTGTTCCAGTTACTGCATCTATAAGCCAGGATTAAAGAGAGTGTGTGGCAATTATTCTCAGTGTTCTGATCCAGGATGACTCAGCGTATGCCTGCCAGTCCAGCTCCTCTTCTAGACAGTGAGAAATGTACTAGTAGTTGCAGCACCTCCATTTCTCAGACACATTGCGGATATGTAGATTTTAAACGTTTGAGCTACTTTACTCATAAAAGGTGGTATTAGCTGCCTGGTTACAAGGGCTGATTTTTTGATGACATAAAATTGTGCTTTTCTAATACCTGAAAGAGGTAAAATTTAATAGATCTTCATACAAATTAGCTCCCATTTGTAGTGATGTATTTCTGTTGATGTAAATGATGGAGAGACCCATGTCAATATGTGATTTATGTTTTCTGCTCTGTAAAAGAACTAAACAAAAAGATGCAGTCATTTCCTGGGAGGGCTCTAGTCTTATCATGTGAGTATCATGACTCACTCTTTCTCTCTCTGTAGTCAAAACTCTCAGAAGATCTCTTCCATGCAGGGCCGGAAATCACAGATAATCATTCAACAATCTACATCTTCCTCTGAATGAGTTGGATCACTGTCCAGCTCAGATTCTGTCCCCTTTGGGGAAAATTTGAACATGACTTTGAACACAGTAGTTTTTCTGTTATTTGATTTGTATTACACTTACGAATAGCACTTTTCAGTTTAAAGTGCCTTTATTAGTATGCTCTGAGATCTCAATGCATTAAAATCATGTTTCCTCTAAGGAAAGCAGGCACACTGTCGCACATATGGAATCCAAACTCCACTCAGTCTATAAAAGTTGTTCCATAAATACTTGTTCGTTGCTGATTAGATCATATGACTCTACTAAAGTGACTTTGCCTTGTAATTATGCTTTATTTATTCCATTATGAAAATGAGTTCCAATTTCCTCTCCAAAGTGGAGCAATGTCTCCTATGAGGTGACCCAGGAACAAATAAGAGTAACAGGTGACACTGGGGGGCCAGAAAATCTGCCCTTGAGCAGTGTGCAGGGAGACCATCAGCCTGATGCTGACCCAATCTTCTATAGAAAAGCATGTCATTTAAGTGTCAGCTTGAGTGGTTTGGGGGCTGCCGATGGGAATGGCAATGCACATGCCTGGGTGTGTCACGTGGGTCATGGCAGCGTGACCTTGGATCTCTTTCAGGTCCCCGTCCTTTCCTCTCTGGAGCTCTGCCCCTGCTCCACGTCCTGGCCACCATGAAGCAAGCGTCTTCACTCCACCATGCCATGTGCCCTGATGTTTCTACCAAGGAGCCAGCAGATCGTGGACTGGCTCCTCCAAAACCGTGGGCCAAAAGAACAACTTTCTTCACTAGGTTGTGAGTTTCAGATACTTGTTCCTAGCAACAGGAAACCTGACTAATCCTGTAAGTTTTATTGCTTAAAAACCCTATAGAATTTCTGGAAGCATCATACCACAGCGATGTGTACACACCTATGTTTGTAGGGGCACAGTTTGTAGTGGCTAGATCTTGAGGGCACCCTAAATGCCCATCAGTGGCAGAATGGATAAAGAAGATGTGGTGGTTTTTTTTATATATACAGTGGAGTACTACTCTGCCATAAAGAATGATGAGCTTGGGATATTTCTGGGTGGGTGGATGCATCTTGGGACTGTGCTCTTAAGTGGAGCAGATTGGACACACATGTTTAGGTACCACATTGTTTCTCTGGTGTAGGAAACTGAAAGTGTAAATAAAGACTAAAATGTATTTTATCGGGAAAGCGAAGAGGGTGTCCAGATGGGAGGGGGCAGCAGAGAGGGAGGGAGAAAGGAACAGAGGGACAGGAGAAAAAAGAAATGGAAGGAAAAAATGGAAACACAGCTTTCGTAAGTAAGGGAGGGGAGGGGAATGGGAAGAAAAAAGCAGCATCAAGATCTATCATGTACAGGTACAAATCCCCTATGATGAATGTTACCACTATGTACATCTAAACGTATCATTAAAATAAAATAAAATTAAGAAAAAACCCTGTAGATTCCCAATTGTTGTGCAGAGACTGCAGTGTGCAATCCCCTTGAAGGTGATGGACATTATGAATCTGTAAGTGAAGCCTGAGGGCTTCGTCACAACTTGGCTACACATTCATATTTATTTTTCTTTGAAACCTTCAAAACAATATGGATTCCAGAAATCAACTAAAAAGTTGGTAAGTAGCAAGTAATTAATTCATTTGGTGATATGATACACTTAGCTATTTTGTAAATTTGATCTTTATTTGAAAATCTATGAGATAAATTATTTCAAACAGCCTCCATGAAGTGGCAGGAAAATATAAACAGGATGAAAACAGAATGACTCTGCAATCTAAATAAAGATCAGTTCCTTCTAAGTGACCTTTAACTGACATTTGACACCTGAAAACAAACCAGACTCATCAAATCTTGTTTTAGAATTGTCTTTCCACTGAAAGGTTTGGAAGTACATAAACCAAGTAGTGTTCAAGAAGGAAAGGTTTGAGAGCTGTATAAATGAGTACCTTAATATAACTAAAGATATAACTAATGAATGCAGTTTTATCATTCATTAACTATCACCATGTGATTAACACCATGAAATAAGAAGTCACTTAAATATACAATGACAAAAAGTACAGAGAGAGTGTAACCAAAACATAGAAGTAAACATCACGTTTATAATTTTCTTTGTTTTCCCTGACTTAACCAACAGACAATAAGTAGCATTAAAGAAAGGTGAAGTGATAGAAATGGCTTATTTCTATCTAATACACAAAGGCATCGGAGTACAGGAAGAAAATAATCATATAGCAAATATCTGTATTGCCTTGAGAAGAAGGCCTCAGCATGCTGAGCATTAAAACAAGGCAACACGGGGGAAAAAGGAGATTTTGAGTGCATGGGATTTATACATGTCTTCTTCTTTTTTTTTGGTGCCGGGGATCGAACTCAGGACCTTGTGCTTGCAAGGCAAGCACTGTAACCACTGAGCTAAATCCCCAGCCCCCATGTCTTCATTTTATAAAACAAAACAATTAGAAAATACACATAGGAAGATAAGGATAATAAGTGTGAGAGACAAAGAGGGAACAGTTTGCTATACGTAGAGTTGATGACAATAGAAAAAATAAATGAATCTATGATCATGAATATTAATGAACATAGAAGGATATGGATAAAAGACATAAGGACACATATTCAAAATCCCAAACTCGGGTTAGGTCAGAGTATGTGCTCCAAACACATCTAATAAAATCCCAGGGCCCACATGTGGCAGCACTATCTCCTGCTTCCTGTGACCTCTGGATTATCGACTGGATTGTGGCAGGACTCAGTCACAAGTACCGTACTGATGGTCAAAATGAGAAAATGTGCCTGATCAAAAACACCTTAAAATGTTAAATATAAATTTTGGGTTTGGAAGAGACTATAGTTACTCTCTCATATTATATGTATATACAGATATATTTAACTAAGATATATATATATATATATATATATTTTCAACATATCATATAAATATAAGAAGTATAAACCACAGCTTAGGTCATTCTATTTTTCTTTAAAAAATATTTTTAGTTGTTATGTATTGATTTCTTTATGTTGTTTTTCTCAAATTTTCAGTTTTAGTGAACACAGAATAAAATATACAATTGTTAATCTGCAAGAAAGGTGAAATAGTCCTATATATCATTAAAATATAAATAATTTATTAAAAAATAAAAGGTTGTCTTGGAAAATTTTGAGTCTCTGTGTTGTACTTGAAGATTCAAGCTACAAGAAATCAAAAAGTGAATTTCACGAATCATTTCAATGAAATCTGAAGACAAAAATCACTGGACTCTATACATTCAGCATTTAGAGCCAAATCTTGGGCATCATTAAGGCCACTGTAAAAAGTGTGTATCTACCAATTTAAATTAATATGGGCTCCAGAGGGAGAAATAAACCCAAAATAATTGTTTTTGTTCTTCATATTTTGAAGTCCCTAAGAGGACTTTGGTGATCTATTTTAATTGATCTCCAATTTGAAACAACATACTTGAGTATCTTACATTTAATAAAAACACAAAATAACATACTGAATGAATAATTTGATTTCACATCATTTTGCTCTGATGTCTTAGTCACTTTCTCCTCGCTGAAACAAGGTTCCAGAACAACTTACAGGGGAGAGATTTATTTTGGCTCAATGTTCTGGTCCAGTGGTGGGCTCCAGGGCAGAGGCAGGGCACAGGGGCACAGGAAGAGGGCTGTTCATGTCACAGCCCTCAGGAAGCAGAGAGATGGGCAGAAAAGGAAGAAATGCACCCTTCCAGTCACATCTCAGTGGCTGCCTCTTGTGACCAGAGCCACTTCCTCATAGCAAGTCAGCTCTGTCCCTTTGTGATTCAGGCACCTTCCAAAAGCTCTGTCTAGGGGCACAGCTAGAGCTAATGGCTTAAATACATTCCATTCAGGTTGTTTGTAAAGGTATGAGTGGAATATTTAGTACTCTGGAAACAAGTGATTAGGTTTTAAGATTTATCCTTTTTAAACAATGACATCATACCAGATTCTCTTTACCTACCCAGTTGAATAATTGAGCAATTCAGGAATGATGACTAGAACACAATAAACTCACTGCCCAGTTTATCTCCTTTCTGTCTTCTGCCACATTAAATTGCATTCAGTGGGGATAATCCTTCCCTGCCTCAGGAAATACTCTAGCACAACTCATGACCTTTTTGCCAATTTTGCTGACAGTGAACTTTGTATCAACCCATACACCACAACTGTTTCAATTCATTAACAAAACCACTCACTGTCCTATAATTCACGACATCAACCATGTCTTACAAGTGTCACCTCAGTGTAAGTCCAGGGGAAGGAGGCCAGACTTTCTGCTCTCTTCGGTCCCTCAAGATCTTCTCCACACCCACCATAGCAACTGTCACCTTCTGCTCCAGGATCAGAGTGCAGAGAGGGAGAAAAAGGAGGAGTGTCACAGTTTTCATGAGAATAGATGGCAGGTGGGTCCAGTTCCAGCAAGATAGTCTTCCAGGTCCTCCCTCTTACACCTAAAACCACCTGCATATAACATACCAAACAAGCCTGTGAAGACCCTGAAAAGTCAAAAGGAGGAGGAAATCCCTGGTGTCTCATGGAATAAAGAATGAAACAAAGATGAGTCTTCTGGGTTTTCCTTCACTATCCTTATCCTGGACAGGAAACTGCAAAAGCCTTCAATTTAGAATTGTCAACAGGCACGAAGAAAAACAGGTCCAGGAAAAGCCTGTTGACTCTCACCAAGGATCAAGAGAAAGGTGGACTAACCAAATAAAAATGCTTTTTGGCAAACCCTACCTGATCGCAATAGATGCCAAAGGAAGGTCCCACAGTCTCAGTGGAGGCGAGGGCAGCATTTATCTTCTCTCTGCCACCCGGCCCACAGAAGCAAGGGGCAGTAAACAAGCTCCTCTGCGGTGGTGGCCGTTGGCCAAGCGGGCAGCCAGCCTTGCTCCGGCACTCAGTAGAGCCTGTTGGTTGCCACCCAACCCTTCCTCTCCCACTTAGGGAAGCAGGAGCGCTCCAGGACCAGGTCACGGTGGCTTGGCAGCATCCAGCAGTGGCCTGCATCTCCACCCTCACTTGGCACCAGGAGTCCGAGTGAGGCCTGGGAGTTAGACCTGCTCACCACTCGGCCCCGACCCTCCATGTGTTTGCAGGAACCATACGTCTCACTCTCCACTGCAAACTCGCACCACTGACCTGAACAAGGTGGTACCAAGCACAGCCAGTCGGCATCTAGATCCTCACCCTGCTCCCACATAGCTGAGCCCTGTAGACAGCAGAGTCTACACCTCTACCTCCAGGGCAGCGAGGGGGCAGAACGAGCTGCTGGGGCTGCTGCTTCGCGTCCCTCCTCCACTTTCTCAGCAGCCGCATGCCGGAAGCTGAGCCCCCCACACTGCCCTGCCACAGTAACACACTATAGTCCCTACTTCCGCTCTGCTGGAAACAAGGACGGAGGGTGAGCGGCGTTTCCATCTGGAGCAGTGGTGGGGCGCCTCCCGCACGCGTGCTGCACCCAGCAGTTTGTCATCACTGAAAACTCCAACAGGTTCGACACCGCTGCTCTAGAGTATCAGCTCTACAAAAGGATACAGCAATTACAGATCTGCACCCAGCTAACACCAGAATGTGAGCAAAATACAAATAAGGCAAATGAAGAAACAAAAGACTTACATAACATTCTAAATTAAATGTATAAAAAGCTACTTAAAGAACACTCCACCCAAGAATTAACAGACTACACGTTATTCACTCTGGTACATGAAATACTCTTTCAGATGTGTTCTGTAGCATGCCACAAAACAAATGTTGGTGAATTTAAAATGACTGACGTCACACAAAATATATTCCGTGAGGAGAAGTGAATGAAATCACAAATCAGTATCAAAGGAAATAGGGGAAATTTACCTATACGTACACACAAGATGATTTTACCCTGAGCTACAAAACATTCAAAGAAGTCATAAGTGAAATTAGAAAACATTTCAAGAAAAAGATGAAGAAGCAAAAATGAAAAAATGTACTCAGGTAAAGCAATAGAATAAATGTATAAGGGCAAACGTATAAATGCAAAATCAATATTAAAAATGATGGAAGAAATAATATTGGTCACCAGAAGTTCCTCCTTGAGAAACTGTAAATGTTAGAACAAATTAAATAGAAATATGCTAATGAAAGAAACAGCAAGAATTAGAGCAGCAACTCTCATTTTAAAAACAATGAAACAGGGCTGGGGATTTAGCTCAGTGGTTAGAGCGCTTGCCTTCCAAGCACAAGGCCCTGAGTTCGATCCCCGGCACAAAAATTAAATAAGTAAATAAAATAAAATAAATAAAAATAAAAACAATGAAACAAAAGAGAAAATCAACAAACCAAAGATGGCATCTTTGAAAAGAGACAAAATTACTAACACTTTAGCCAAATGTTTGAAAGAGTAAAAGAGAGGAAAAAAAAAACAAAAACAGACTCAAGCGATTAAAATCATAAATGAAAGAGGATGTGTAACCCCAAGCACACAGAAAATACTTCTTTAAATTATAGAGAAATGGCAAGGACAATTATATACCAAAAATTTACATAACTAAAAAATAAATTCCAAGAATGATGCAAACTAATAAAACTGACTCAAGTAAAAGTAGAAAAATCTAAATAAATATACAAGATGTCAGGGTATTGATTGAATAATTAAACACTTCGCCACAACAGAAAACCCAGACCCAAATGGTATCAATAGTGAATTTTACCAAAAAACTAAAAGCTAAATAATAATCATTTAGAACATTTTCCAAACTAGAGAGAGGCATCCCATAAAACCTGTAGACCAATATCTCTCCTGTAAATAGATACGCATCTCTTAAACACAGCACTGACAAACGGAATCAAATAAAATTAAGAAAAGATTATCCTCCAGTACCAAGTGAAATGCCTGGCAGGAATGTAAGGTTGGTTTAGTATGCAAAAGTCAGTTAATATAAAACAAAATTTAAATAGAATAGAATAAATAACAAAAGAATGAAGACTAATAAAGGACAACAGATTACATGACCATCTCGATACAGAGGAAGAGGAGGACTTGACCAGAGCGAGTGCGTCTTCATGATAAAAGCACTAAGCAAACCGAGCACCTTTGTCAGCAGATGAGGATTTCCCTGCGAAAACCTAGTCAGATATCTTCTCTCTCATAGCTGGCTCGTATCTCAGTTTCTACTCCACATTGCACCTTGTAAACCTGACCTATGACAGTTATTTCAAATTTTCTTTCATTCCTTATATTGCATTGTTCTTTGTTCAGGTGGAATTTTTGCTCCAGAGCAGGTTCAGACTTCGGCAGAGCTTGTGCATCTGCTTGGCTACCACCCTGTGGCGGGAGACCGCTCCAGCTTTCCCGTGAGCACTTCCTCAGGACACCCAGGGAGGTGCTGCTCCGTGGACGAGCGAAGTGCAGGCGGTCTGCTTGATGGGGCTTCTGAACGATGTGCAGCATCCCCCGTTCCTGCTTCCAGCCTCAGGCCAGCCTCTGAAGACTCGCTCGGGCCATTCAGACAGATGCAGATGCGCACCTTGACTTCAGAAGTGCTATTAGTAGTGAGGTCTTTCCTACTAAATTATCAGCATACTGAACTCCCACATAAATGCTTCTTTTTTACTTTTCTAGGGTCCACTGGGACTATGAAGAGATACTATTTTATGTGAAATTTTCATTTTCTCTTAAAAAGCGCAATGTGGTAGCAATTGCTCCAGCTTTGGAACTGTGAGCAGATGCTGTGCTTCACAAACCCATGAGAACCCAGAAACCCAGGGAACCCAGAAACCCAGAATCCCTGGAAACCCTGCCCCCAACAGGCTGATGTGCCCCAAATGGACCACAGAACCTGCAACTCAAGACCACCTCAAGACCACCTTGAGACCACCCTATTTACTCTGTGACCTCCTTGCACAACAGATTCCATCTCTGCGACACCAACTTTGAAAAGCCTGACACTGTACTTGCTGCCTTCTAAATGTCACAGCGTTCTTTTCCCTTCACCCCACCGCGTGTCCCCACTTCAGAGACCTCCTCTCAGGAGACCCTTTTCCTCCTAACAATGTAGGAAGTAGCTGAGTGTCCAGAATGATAAAAGCTATGAAGTACACTGAAAACTGTCCAGTTTTACACCTCACTTCACAGCTCGTTGCAGGCGTGGGAAATAAGTCATCAGTGGAATTAAATGTCTAATGCTAGTTCTTGGATAATTAGGCAAATGCTGCTGTGTCTTGTAAAATGAGTGGCCACTGGTTCACATGAAACTAGGACAATGACTTTTGCACCAGAAAGCTGCGGGTCAGGTGTAAAGTGTCTCCACATCTGTGCTGCAGGATGTTCACGTGCTCGGAGAAATGACAAAGTCCAATAAATTTAAGGTACTTCACACAAAGCATTACGAATTTTAATGGCAGATATTGCTTCTATTTGGGAGAAACCAAGAAAGATTGGTGGATTAGGAAGTTCTTATGATTGGACTCCTAGATGAAGGAACAAAGTCATGAAATGCTCAGTGTGAATGGAGAAGGTTCCACACTGGCTGTGGGGCCTCAAAGAGAAAGGCATGAGAGGCAGCATCCCCTGCAGCAAGTTGCTGCCAAGTTCCACAGTAGCCTATTATGTAAGACAGAACAAACACATGATCCACAAGTAACTTCTAGGATAGCAGTGTTATTCAAATATTAAAATTTTAACAGGGGATGTTGGATGCATTTGGACAATAGCTTTTTTTGTTTAAATATCATGTTTCTTCCTCCTCACTTTATATGATAAGCAATTCATGCTAAGGTTAATCTCCTAGTCCCTGTTTATAAATCACATTAATACAATTTTCTTTGTAGAAATGTTGGACACTAAATATAAGATCATTCACACAAACCTTGATCTCCTGCTAGTCCAGTTCCTCTGGAAAGAGGCCCCGGATGTTACCCCAAACACCAGGCCATTCACAACCTCTGAAACCACTAGGAATCCTTATGATCACTGAATGAGTACAGTTCTTTCTCATCTGCTCTTCTGGGATGAAAGCACACTAAACTGCTGATTACTGCTATGATGCTGAGCAAAGAAGGTGCCCTGTCTGTGTCTATATATCAGCTCCTGGCATGTGTACCTAATACATACATCAAAACGAACCCTTAATGAACATATTTGTTTCAAAGCGTGAGGTGGAGCAGCAGTCTGCAACACTTTGAGCACCAGGGACTAGTTTTTTGGAAGACAGTATTTCCCGGGACTGGGGGAGGGGAGGTTTGGGGTGATTGAAGAGCACTGCATTTATTGTGAACTTATTTTTATTATTATCACATCGTGTACTTAATTTAAACTTATAGTCAGGGTGGAGGAACTTGCCAAAATCATTACTTGGACTACATATCTCTTCAAATAAGAATTTTTTTTTTTTTAGAAAGCCAACTCCCAAAAGCCCCCCCACAAATAATAAAAACTAGGCACAACTGCCCAAATAATAAAAGCTAAGGAACAAGGTCACGCCAGCAGAAATAAGCACATTATTCTTTCTTCAGTTGTAGTTGCTGGTAAAACCTCACTCTGAATTTTCTCCTAGCCAATCAACCACGCATACACAATTTGGCTTTTCTTTTTCAATTCCATCTTTTCATAGAAGTCAAGTTTGTGTCTCAGGAAACACCAACTCTTTCCAACCACTGAGTTAAAAGCAGTTAGCTCCACTCAGAGAGTCTTAAAATAGGATCCACTCAGATAATCTTGCTCTGTATTCTATGATGGTCTTTGTGGTCTTCAGTTTAGTTCTGAATTATGGGAGAATGGTTCTTCAACACACATTTTCATCTATTTCTCTTCATTCTCTGGACACAATACTTATCATAGCATATGTAGACTTCGCTTAAGAGAGGCATAAGGGAATTTTATAATAAATTATAATGAGCTTGTTTTCTCTTGTGTTTGTCTATTAAAATGCTCCAATCTCTTAGAATTTTAATTGAATTTCTTTTGAATCTAGCCTTTGATGTGGGGAATTTGTAAATTACATTGAGATTGTTTATTTTATTGTAACAAAATAAGATTCATTTATTAAATAATCTGCACTAAATATTGCTAACTTTAAAAGAATTAAAGATGACGCAAGACAGTAAACTTACTGCTATAGGAAAAGTTAAAAATATAACATTTTTGCTTTTTTTATTATCAAGTCTAGAATATTCTATTTTACTATTAATGTAGAACAGAAAAATAGAATAATGAACCACATCTTTAATTCATTATACTGCCAATATCTAAGTCATTTCTCCTTCCCAAACAGATTTAACAGAGGACTCTCTACTTAAGAACTTTGTGCTACAAATATTAATAATCAACTTCATTAACAAATAACAACTAAATGCAAGGATTTAAGGAGAAAATATATGCAGAAGTGAATTTTAATAATCATGTGAACTTCAGTTATTGCATTTCCAATGAAAGTCACATCCTATCAATGAATGTAATACGAATTCCATGAACCAAACTTTTGAAAGAGATGTTATTGAAAAATATCAAGGAAAGTTTTAATAAAAAATAAAATTTGAAGGTGTAACATGTAACGAAGTGGACAAGAATCTTCCAGTTTTCTCTTCTATGATGAGAATATACTATTCAGATAAGAAGGGTCTGAGTGTCCACATGAGGTTGCAGTGGGAAATTACCAAGCCAACATCTTCACTTCGTGATGATGAGCAGGCGGCTGGAGATTAAGACCCTGAGTCTGGACACAATTGGCACCCATCTTTGCTCCACCTGCTGCCTACAGGCTGAAAGCCCAGATGAGTCGCTGGCTTCAGCACCTCAATCTCCCAGAATCAAACTTAGGGAGTTTACTAGGACAAGATATCAGAGCAAATGTGTTTTCCTATACACAGAGCTATATATTAATGATCTAATCATCTAGTTGTGATATATTAAAAATAAATGAACTCAAAAAGTAAAAGAAGGTAAAGTACCAATGAAAATTAATTTTAAAAATCCACTAGAGGAAATCAAAGAAGTATATAAATTATCTTGTTTCTTTGCAAATACAATTAACTGACAAATCTGGGGGAAAACTTGTGGAAAATTTGTGAAAAAAGAAGGAAAAGGGAGAAAAATTAAGGAAATAGCACATAATATGCAATTTAAAAGGGTGATATAAACCAGACAGATTTTGAAAACACTGTAGAGTCAACAGAATTTCTTGATACATCAGATTTGTCTATGAAAGAAACACCTGAGTTAAGTATAACGAGATTAATTAGTAAAATAAGCAAGAGGGTAGCAAATTTGTTGATTTTGAAACCAACATACATTAGGCAATTGAATTTTCATACAGTGAAAACAAGCATGAAATAAGATTGTACAATACTGAATTTAAGATAGCATCCAAAAAGTTCCTGAGCATAAATTTAAATATATTCGAGTTAGAGATTTTACAGAAAATATAGAGCAAAACTCTTATAAATCAGTGAGAGATTTATGCACAAGTGCCTGGGCCCACGTGGTGTTTTAAATGTACAGTTTTCCACAATTAATTAATGTACTCAGTGCACTTCCAATAAAAATCTGGAGAATCTTTGAGATACTGGAAATTTTCAAGCTCCTAGATTTAGAACTAAAAGTCAGAGGGAACAACTTATAGTAGAATCAAGGGGGTGAGCAGTTTTCCATCACAGAATAATTATCAGAATAGCTCTAGAAATGTGGTGCTACTGAAAGATAAACCTGAAGGATTAACAAGCCTTTAGAGCAAAAGGGTGAGATCCAAAGGAAATAATGCAAACATGAAAACTCATTTATCACAAAGCTGGTGTTGCAAGTTGGAAAAAAAAAAACAAGACCAAGAAATGACATTAAAGAAATTGATTCTCAGCACAGAAAATGAATGAAAAAGAATTTCAACACATGAAATATACAAAATGAATCCACTGTGTAATAGGGACTTACAGGTAAATAGAAGGATGTGAGAATGAATGACATTTGACATTACAGTGAAAGACCATTTGTTAAATGAGACACTGAAATCATAAGATTAATGAATTCAACTCTATAAAATTAAGAAATATTGCTCATTAAAAAACACCATAGTAAAATTAGTCAAAGTACAAACTAGAAAAGTACCAATGTAAAACAGAAAGGACTAGTATCTAAAATACGTAAATAGCACTAAAAAACATTAAGAACCAACAACCAACAGAAACAAGTGATCAAGTTCCTTACTGAAAACAAAACCTAAGTGGCCTTAGTAGTCTTTAGGAAAATATGAATTAAACCACTCAGAAACCTGGTTCATACCCATAAGATTTTAAAAATAATAGAACTATAACATTATCAAACGACGGGGATTCTGAATCCTAGGCAGTGCTGGCGCAGTCAGTAAGAACCACCTCAAAAAGTATCAGGCACTTCTGCAAAGCTCAGAGGGGTGCATCTTACAAAGTAGAATCCCCACCCCTAGACACATGGTGTAGAGCAACCTTCTGTGTGTGATGCTGTTGACGTTTTTACCTACAGAATTCTTTGCCAGGGTAGTGGCTATTGTGTGTGCTGTAGGGTATTTAGCAGTACTGTTTGTCTCTACCCTCTAGTTGTGAGTAATGTTCTCCAGATAAGACAGCTTGCGGTTTCTCTAGACATTGCCAAGTACCAGCATAAACTTGGCACATTTCAGAACCAGTGTTCTAGAAAAACCTCAAAATATTTACCAAAACATGCGGGCCAACATTGCTCCCAGGAACAATATTACTTACAACACTCGGAACCAAGAAACAAACTTTTTTTTAAAATGAAAAAAGAAGTTACGTTATATTCATAAAGTGCAAAACTACAAATGAATACAGTCTAGCTACACTTATCATGTTACTGATTTCAGGAAAATGACATGAACTGAGGAAAGTACGAGGGAGTCTCAGAATGGGAGAGTCAGCCTTCTAACAGAACAACAGGCAGAAACAGCATAGGAGAGGGTCGTATTGGTCCACGGTTTCAGAGTTCACTCTATGGGCTGGCTGTGTGCAGGGTGGAAGCATCGTAGTGGAAGGGTGTGGTGGAAGAAAATTGCTCATTGCTCATGTCATAGCAACCAGGAGAGAGACAGACAGAGAAAGAGAGACAGAGAGCCTGAGAGAAAATAGAAGAGGAAGAGAGGAGAAAAAGGAAGCAGAGGACAGTGACAAGGAGGAGGAAGAAAACAAGGAGGAGAAGGGCAGAAGAAAGAGGATGATGAAAAGAAGGGGAAGAAGTAGAAGAGGAAGGAAAAGGAGAAGAGGAAGAAGGAGAAAGAGAAGAAGGGGAAGCAGAGGGAGAGGGAGAAAGAAGAAAGAAAAAGGCCTGGCTGGGAACAAGCTGTACTCACCAAGGACCCACCTCCATGACACACCCTCTTTAAGCCCCGCCTTCTCTTTCCAGCACTTCCCAAGAATTCCATCAAACAGAGTCCCTCAGTGGATTAACCCTTTCACGATTTAGAATCTCAGGACCCGGCACCTGCCCAACGCAGCACCCCCAACCTCAGTCCCCCGGCCTGGAGATTTCCCACAGGAGCCTCGGGAGCACGTCCACATACAAGCCATAGCCCTGAGTATTCTGCGTGATGGTTACTTAAGTGATTTACCATTATGACTTAATGTTTATAAACTGTAACACACACACAAGTAGACCTGCAGTAGGCCACTGGCTTAAAAATTATTTATATTTATAGAAAAATGCCCTTAAATTGTTTAAACAGTTTGGTTCCTGTTACAACGTCAGCATTCAGGTGACCAGAAATTCAGAAAACGTTTTTAAGCAATGAATGCTGCAGGTGTACCTCAGACAAACTGATTCTCCTTTCAAAATCTGCTGTTTCAGTAAGATCCATCGAAGTCCAAGCCAGGGTTACGATGAACTGGGTCTGCAAGTGGGTCTATAAAAGTCACACCACCAAACACCATCACTGTGATCGGTGGCTTCCGAGCTCTACTCTTTGTGAGCTTGTTCAGACTCCCACCACCGCAAAGTTCCTCAGAGCTCAGCTCAAAGTTTTTCATTGTTGATTCTCCTCAGAGAACATGTTACCTGAGCAGCTTCAGATGCACACCATGACCAACGAGTCAAATCACCAGCCCAGACCTGTTTTGAGACCTTAGCTTGAAAACATGGTCTATTCAACAAGATTCTCTGAATTTTTTTCAAATACCACAATCCATTAGGTTTAGAAAGGAACTTCTCAGTGAATCCTCACCCTTGAAACCAATATTCTATCCAATAATATGACCTAGAAATCTGAGAAAGGATCCATCCATTCCGATCTTGACCTCTTTCAACATTAGCTAGCGAGTTCCAAACTCTTCCCTCTTTTTATGAATTTTTTTTTTCTTTTTTGGCTAAATTCTTTTGTGTCAACAACTGCAGTGGCTTCTCAATTCCTCCACTTGAACCCTCCTTGTATTTAGTGCTTTCAATGCATGAAGCTGTGTTTTCCTAAGTTTGAATTTATTAATGAGTTATACAGTATTGCTTCATTGAGCACATTCCCATTGCTATCATAGTGTTACAGAAATGCAGAATTATGATAAAACCTGCCCACAAAGGCTCAGACCCAGTTATTGTGCTCAGTACTTGGTCTCCACATCAATTCTACCCTGTGTGTTGACGCCACCTTGCACTTTACTCAGCTTCCAGATTCTGCCATGCCTTTTATAACTCGTACCCCGTTTTGACTTCTGTATATCACATCAGTTTCCTTTATGGCTATCTTTATGCACCAGTCTGTAGAGCTCATCATAAATATAAATTCATACATTTTCTAAAACTTATGTTTACTTTTGATTGACACATAATTTCACATATTTATAGGGAATAATGTGATGATTCAACCCACGTACACATTACTGAGATGTTTCCCTTTCCTCTGTCAGAATTTAAGACCGACAAAAACATGGCATCCCAGTTGTCCTCGTCACCAGATTGTAAACATCTAATTGGGCTGGGGTGCAGGTCGGTGGAACAGTGCTTTCCTAGTATGTGCAAGGCCCTGGCTTCTGTCCCTAGCAGTGTAAACAAATAAGTCTGATACAGTGTCTCACACTAGCAGACATTCAACAAATATTTATGGAATAAATGCATACATGAATAAAAATCAAACTGCAGGCTCTGTATCGGGAAAGATAGTCCAAAAAAATGTATCAAACCTAGCTTCAAAAAATCCTAAAAAGTGAAGTTCGCTCAAAAAAATTGAGACATCCTCTAATGTTGGATTTCAGAAAACTTCCAAGACTGAGTACAGACCACATCTGCTCATTCATATACTTATTTAGTTCCCTCCCATGTTCTGAGCCCTGCTGAATGCTGAAAATGCTCATGAACACTGAAAATGGGTCCCCACGGGAAGGGGCCTTGTAGGGCCAGGAGACAGCTCTGTCTGACAGGGATAGTCGACTGACACTGTGCTTCCTTTTGTGAATTAGAAACTAGGGTGGCATAAAGATTTCTTTGATATTATGATGAAGCTATTTCTCTTACTGCTTGTTTTTCTCAGATACCTAAGGGTATCATACCTCTGAAAAATTATAAATAATATCTTTATATATTAATGTGAACAGGTACATATGGAAGGTGAAAAGAAGGATGCTCTTTGGAAAGGAACTGCTCATGGTGGCTCAAAAGAATATAATTCTGGGTGTATAAAACTCAAAAATGCATCTCAAGGAACACTCAGACCCACTTAAATTTAATTATATAATCATATGTCATGGTAGCAGTTCATTCAGAAAATACAATTTGAGATCTTATAGGAGATAGGACTTTCATTAGGACTGTTGATACAATAAAGGTAATTAACACTGGAGAAAAATGTCAAAAATTCTATCTTACATATTGTATCATAGATAGATAGATGATAGATATTGACATGTATGATCAAAAACTAAGGCTATGAACTTTTTCTTTATGACAGAAAACAACAGAGGCTCTATTCTTGCATAAGGTCATATCATCTGTGATTAAAAAAAGAAATGCTAGGATCATCAAAAGCTATCTGAGGTGGATAGTGTTTGGACATGTGCCCAAATCATGAAAATGCAAGTAAAATTTGTTCCGTGACTTTACAGAGCTCTCAGAAAGGATTTTAAATTACGAAAACATGGTGAAAAAAAATTTCTTAATCATCTCATCTTAAATAACTTGGAACAGCAGACTACATCATTTGATAGTGTCTTTGATATTAATCAAATTAACTAATAATTGACTAACTACTAATGCTAACAAAGCTTAGTTAGGCTAAAGAAATCGTTTCATGAAAGTTAAAGTGCCATCTCATATCACAGAAGAGTGGTCCCCTCTCGCACCAGGATGGGGGGTTCATGGGTGATAGTTTTTTCGGGATGGGCTGACTATAGACCAAGCTCTCTCCTGCACCTGCCCTGCACCTCCTACTGCATGGCCTGATTCCTATCAGGCCACAGACCAGTGCTGGTTCCTGACCCAGGAACTAGGGGCCTGTGGTGTACTTTGAAACTGCTCGAGATCTCTATGTATATCTTTCGGGGGAAAAAAAGCGATTACTCTTTGCTCAAAGAATTTCAGAAATCGACCACACCATCTATCAACTTTGGACACAAAAGCAGCTTCTAACTTCATCTAGCCAGGCTACCCACACAATGGTGTGTCTTCAAATATCCTTGAAACCCATTTTCCAAGGGTAGACCATTACACCAGAAGTTGCTAGAACCTCGGTGAAAGCAAACCAGAAATCTCAAGTACATTTGTTTCCTCAGGAGCGATCTACTAGGTATCTCAGTGCCAACACGCACAGGTGAGCCTCTGGTCAGAGTACTGGATGAATCTCACACATCTCCAGACCTCTCTGAACACAGCACATGATGATCTACAACTAGAACCACTTGGCATAGTTCTTCCAGAAAGGAAAATTAAACTTCCAGCAAAGAAAGAGAATTTTAAATAGTAATCCTTTCATTAAAAAAAGAAATGAAACAACAGGCTGGGTTGACGGGCTCTTTCCCTTCAGAATGTGAACCGATGCCTCTGGCTGGCAGCCTGGCTGGGCCCCAAACTCAGTCGCCCTGAGTAGGGAAACTACCAGTGTCAGAAAGCAAGAGCCAAGTGGAGACTTTAGATGCTTATGCAGTGCTGACTCATGGGAAATAGAATTAGAATTGCTGGTCAAGTTGTCTTACCTGCCACCACCCTTGCAAGCTGGTTCCCAGCAATCTAGCTTTTGAAAATAGTGTCAGATCACAGATTCTAAGATTAAAACATTTTATGGGAGGCTGACAAATGCTACCTCTAGTTAATATTTGAAGAAGGGGTCATATCTGAGATCGATAAGTCACCTCTAATCAATAGGACTAGCCTGTTAAACTCTATGAAGAAGACAAGACAGCCACAAGACTGCCAACATCACACCCACTTATAGTGTAATAAGAACACTCCATGAAGGAGACAAGATGGCCACAGGACTGCCAACATGACACCCACTTATATAATGATAATAAGAGTAATAACAGCAACTTCACACCAGCACCCGTCCCCACTGGTACAAACCACCAGTATCTCAAGGTCACCTCACATTGGGTGGTCCCATCTTGTTTTGTATTCTACACGGCCATGCACAGCTTCTATGACTCATTTCTGCACTGAGCAGGAATCTTCTCCTAAAAATCACTGAAGAATTAATCAACCTCCTAAACTTCCTTTGAAACTCAGAAGACTATAAAGGAAGTTATGGAAACTCTCATGCAGGGGCTTCCAGTTCCTCCGGCTTCAGGTGATGGATGCTCTCTGTCATCTCTAATTGTTTTGGACACTTGGTGATGAATCTCACAACGGTCTCCATAACTCTTCGTTCTGTTTCAAGCATGCAGCCACACCCCATCCTCTGTAATTTTTCAGGAAACAGCTTTGTTCTGGATTTCTGTGATTATACCATTTTCTCTCTCTCTGTTTATAATAAATAGGAAACTGATTCAAGATACATAAGAGGATTTTTTTTTTTTTTTACCCTCAGGATTTTTATCTTCTTTGGAGCACATCGATCACGCAGGCATGATGTTTCAACACACAACGCTTTTATCCACATCGGGAGAAGTTGACTAACTGATGTACAATGCACTTATCAAGTGGATATAAAGCACCTTCTGCCACGCACCTGCACGATCGCGGCTTTCACCTATAGCTCATTCCTCTTTCCTTTTAGACCAAGGCATCCAGGGCAGAGGAAGAAAGCAAAGGGATGCTGTACATGGCTTAGATAATGTTGGAACCATTTTCTGATGTTTTCAAGGTATTATCAGTTTAAATTGTGTCAATTTAGAGGTTTCTTTAAACAATTATAACAGTATTACTAAATGAATACCTTAATATATTCTTGGCACTGATATTGTACCTCATGTAAGTTATCTGAGTGAATTTCTGAAACAAGCCCATGAAACATTTACTTTTGTTAGTGAAATATGAAGAGGTCAAACTGCTTGCCCAAGGTCACAGGGTTCTCATTACTGAAGACTGCTCAAATATACCAGGAATCACAGTGTACAGCCGCAACTCATAACCCATGGGCTCGAAATTATCTTGATGCAAACGATGTAGACATTTTTGACAAGCCCTAAGCATTTCTAAAATTACACAATTATTTATCATTTATTTTAATATATGTGCCCTTCTACCAGAATAAAATAACTCACAGGTCATAGGCCTTGTTCATCTGACACACTGTTATATTTACAGTACTTACAGGATTATCTGACTCATACAGGATGCTGAATAAATATTTTTAGACCAAAAGAAAAAGTGGCTACATGAAAGAGAGACATTTCCCATGCAGGCAGGGTCTATGAGGCTGATTTTCATCAGCCAGGTTCAGGTTTTGCTGAAATGAGAAAATGAGGACAGACTGGGCACCTTTCAGCCAGGTAAGACTGAGGATAAACAAATGTTTATAATTCACTCTGATATATAACAAAATCTATATTCTTTGGAAACTTATATATCTCCCCATAGTCATTTTGTAAATGTTGATTCATGTTTTAGTGATATAGGATAAGAGAAATTCGTAGCCAAGTAGATACAAATTTGTCTCAAAATGTTTCTAGTAGTCCTCCTTTACCCTTAAAATTAATTAAAAATATGAGAACACTTTATTAATGCTGCCTAATGTTTCTGTTTCAAATCCACTTATTTGATTCAACAATGTTCTCTTCAAATATATATTTGATTATAATTCTTTTTCTTTCACAATATCTGTTATTTCGGTTTTACTTTGTAAATACTGGTTTTCCATATATATATATATATATATATATATATATATATATATATATACACATATACACACACACACACACACACACACATATATATAAAGATATATGTGTGTGTGTGTGTGTGTATTTTCTTCTAGGGCCATGTTTCATATGGCTGCTATCCTTTTTTTTTCCTTTTAAATGTCTCTGGTAAGATATTTAATACTCAGAAAATTTTACAGCATGATTTTACATAAGAAAATTCAACTTAACTAAAGAATAAAAGCATAAAACAATAAAACAAAGAAATTAATAACATAAGCTGAGATAACACAAAAATAATAAAAACTGTATGAGGACAATAACAACACTGATAAATTATCGTAAGTTTAAGAAATAAGCTTTTTGAAATAACTGAAATTAAAAAAAAATTCCTTCTCTAGGAGATAACTCCCATCTAACATTTTATAATATTACCTTTCTCCTTTCTTCTTTCTCTCCCTATATAGGCATTTATACAATTTTGAAACTGAAATAGAAATAGTTCTGGCTTTTATATTGCCATTTGACACCCTGGCATAGGGTACGATTCTGTACCTTTAAAGTTATTTGAGAATGGATGATTCATCCACTGTGATTGGTGTGCCAATTTGTGGATGTGTCTTTTTTTGTGTTTGTTTGGTAGGTAGCCCACCTTATGCTGTTTGAAATCTATGTAGTTCTAAATTGTGCTGCTTTAAATGGTGATGCCTGTCCTGGATATAATTTTGACAGGATGAATTTTGAAGAGTGGAATTGCTAACAATAAATTTAAATATTTTGGGGGGTTTTAATTCATGCAGATGAACTTTCTCAGAGGAAGTCATGACGATCCTCAGTCTCAAGGCTTCGTGAAGCAAAATCACTTTACTCTGTAATGCATTCTTGTTTCTGGGCCTTGATGCTATGATCGGAATGTCTGTGTCCCTCCCAAAACTTCATATGTTTATTTCCCCAGTAATATATACAATTTTTAATTTTTAAAGTTTATTAGTACATGTTTTCAGTTGACGCAGTTTACAGTTGTCTTGACCCAACTATCCCACAGAGCTAAAGTCATCGCGTTACAGTGATACACGCACACCAAAGTTTACAGCAGCACAACTCATAATGGCTAACTCCTGGAAGCAGCCTGTATACCCATCAACAGACAGGTAGAGAAAGAAAATGTGGTACAGTGGACCCTGAAATTCACACGGGTTACGTTCCTAAGAGCACCTGTGAATCAGGACAAATTGCAAATTTCAGAGTCCAAAAAATGCCTATAAATGCTTATTTTTGTAGTTTAAACCCTAAATATGTTACTTCTCCCACAGTTACATAATTTAATTTAATAAAACACTGTATTAAGAAAGCCTTACAAGATGCAGGACGTTCTGGCAGCAGCTTGGAGATCTCAGGGCTTTAAGAAGAACAAAACCGAGAACAATAGAGATGGCCACACGCAGTACAGCAACCTGTTAGGATGCAGGAGGCTGGTGCATCGCGGAGATGGGCTACAGGGCAGCAGCCAATCAGCAGCAAGGAGAACCGATTAAGGCTCTCGGATTGGCTACTTGCAAACCTCCCACCAAAAAAATAGTCACCGGTATTTGAGGTTCCTGGGAAACTGCTGGGGTTTCTGAGAACAGTTTGCCTTTAACTGAGTTGAACATAAACTCACAGAGACGCACACACACGAACCAGCATCACACTCTTACCTCTTCTCCAGGGTCACCATCGCCCTGTCTCCTGCTCCTCTTCTCTCAGAATTCATTTGTTTGTTCTTTCTTTAATGTTGACTTAATGATGAAGTTGTTCCTTTTAAAATTTTAATATGATGAAATACGCTTTTATTTTTGTTGCAAATGATTTTTGTATCATATTTATCAATAAATTTGTTTTTTCTGAAAAAACCCTCATATCGTGGGAGTTTGGGAGAAATTTCAATGTACTGTTTCCTTACTCCTCAGTTACACACACACACACACACACACCCCTCATTTAAACACTTAGGCATTTACGTCTGTGACTTCTGTTTGCCTGGAAGGACAGTATGAGAGAGCCCTGGAAGCAGGAGAAAACCAGCTGTGCCAGTGTCTTCCTTTAACTGCAGCCTCTGTCCATAGCTTGTGGTGCTGCCTCTCGCAGCAGGCGTAGACACCCGCCGAGCGCACCCGCATGTCTACACTTTCTCAGTGGACAGTCGTTCCTCGTTAAAGCACTAGAATTTCTCCCTAAACCTTAAGTTTCGAAAAGCTGTTTCAATACAGTTAACACTGAATATTCTTATGTCATACAGAAGGGAAAGGAACATGACAGTCTCAGAAAATACTTGTTGGTGAAGTGACATTTGTAACATCACCATGAATTATATTTTTGTGCTTTTTAATATTTCACAAGAACTGAAATATTTTTCTCATATTACAGAGAAATATTGTTAAAGAAATCAATGATGCTTAAAAAAAACATAACCCGCTCTTTGTATAATTATTCTCATGGTAATACTTGTCAGTTTTTATTTCTAAACATAATCGGCTGACTTTCCTATTCTGATTTTAGAAAACATAGTTTTAGCAACATTGAATGTACTATTGGAAATGGTTAAAATAGAAATCATCAAAATCTAGGACCTTTAGAAAAGTTCGGTATTTCTGTTCTGATCCAGAAGTGACACCTTTTACGGAGTTGAATTTAAACACTCACACGCGTGAACACGCACACGAGGCACACACATGATCTTGACTACATCACTGTTATTTTTAGTCCTCGTGGTAGATGTGCAATTGGGAAGTGTTTGGATCAGAAACCTAGAATTTGCATGAAAAAAACAACATGTTTTGCACCTGCATGCTTCCCTGGAGTAATTTAATGTTATAATTTCTGACAAGATAATTCCATCTTTACTGTAGTTGACTTTGCAGTAGGCTTCTGGGAGAAAACAAATGCAAGCCCACGTTGGAACAGGAAAGTGTATTTTACTGAATTTAGCATCTAAGCCAGCAAGCCACAGACTGGAAAAGCAGGAGAGCTGGAGACATAGAATCCACATCCTAATTGTGTCTTCCCCTCACATCCAAAGGCCTGAGCTGTGTAAATTTATCAATATCTGCAAGTCTACGTGACTGCTTAGTCACTAAATGGTGACTGCTGGGGGAGGAATATTGCGCAGCAAATGCAACATTTTAGGATAGGAGGAAAGCATTGCATAGTCTCTTTTGAGAGTACTTGGAAACAGTGAATAGAAATATGGAATTTCTTGCTTCAAGCAAACTGAAGAGATAAAGGTTAAACCTCAGCCGTTATAGTGCTGGAAGAGATTTATAGGCAGGCACAATGGCCAGTGTTTCTACTCCTTCCTTTTTTGCAATCTGAAAATCCATTTTATTTTTCACTTACGTATTTTTACAAAAATTTCAGTGGAATCCCTAGTCCACGCAGGAACGCTTGCGAAAGCCCCCAGAAGCTCCTCTCAGAATTGAATTCACAATTTCTGTCTGACAGGAGGACGACTTAGGCGACCTGTAAACAGCAGAATGATTTCCCCATGCCTGGGAATGGCTTTCCTTTTCCATGCGTAGAGGGAGGCAGGACTCATCACATCTGCACTGTGTTTGGGACTTCACTTAAAAATAGCCATTTCTTTGGCAGAGGTCATTCGATATGTGGACAACTTATAAACAGTTTTAAATTTTTAAACTTAGTTATTGTGCCGGGGTTGGCGATGTAGCTCAGTGGTTAGAGTGCTTGCCTAGCAAGTACAAGGCCCTGAGTTCAATCCCCAGCACACCCCCCCTCAAAAAAATTAGTTATTGTGTAGTGTAGTAGAATTTACAGATCTGAAAAGGATACAAGTCAATTAATAAGATTAATAAGCTGATCAAAATGCCATTCTCCAGTGCTATCCTAGGCCGATTTTCCTTCTTTTATAGAAAGTAAACCAAACGTAGCTTTGATTAAATGGTGTCAAATTCGATGTTGCTTGAAAACTCAGGAGCGCACGGGTTAGAATGTAACCCAATACCCTATGCTCAACCTGAGGAAAAGAGCTCCTTGAAACTGGACACCAGAATACACTTTGCTCCCTCCAAAATCAAAAATTGTATGACCCTCCTAAAACTCCAAAGAGTAGTCCATTTCTTCAGGAGTGAATCCTTCATTTCTCCATATAAATTCATATGTAACTTTTCTCAGAATCCCAGAACCACAAAATTCTGATAGAATGCTTGTAATTGTTTCATACAGCTCAATCAAAGCTTTTTTCTTCTAAAAATCTTTACCCCTGAAAAGATACCTTACACTTCAGGGCATGTCTGATTATTATAACAATAATATTCGGGGATCCTAGAACCATAGGAATGATGGTTCGTGAGAGAAAAGAAAAAACTTGACAGGCTAAGTGAATTAGAGTTTGGAAGGCCTGAGCTGATAATAAAGTCTAACAACAAAGAAAACTAAAACAAATTAGAAATTCATCTGCAGTAGCTGTTAAGGGCAAAGAACCCAATTGTGCACTAGATTCTCCAGGGAGAAGTACACTGCTGCTGACGCCTTGATCGTTTTAATTTTTTTATATTTTATTTCATTTTTAGTAGTTCATATTTGCAGGAAAGTCTTCGTGCGGAGTTGGTACATGTACATAGCACATCTTAACTCCTTTTTTATCCCTTTTCTCTCCCCTCCCTTCCCCCTCCCTCCATCTCTTGATCATCATCCCTTTTGAGATACTCAGTAGGACCCATGTTGGACTTCTGATCCCCAGAACTGTAACATAATAAATGTGTAGTGTTGTACGCCACTCAGTGGTAATTGGTTATAGTAAGGACAAGAAGCTCATCTAAGATATTGTAAAGCTAATCATGGTACAACATGATGCATAGAACAACAGTAATGGTTAATAGAATTTAAGAAAATATTACATTTATCTTCTATAACAGGGGCAGTCCCCTGTGGGTGACCCGTGTTCCATGACTTGGATTCTGAGATAAAAAATAATCCTAGCACTCAGCTTGATTTGGAATTGGACCTGGTGAACACAGTCACTAACGTGTAAATGTGCTGGAACTGGGCTCTAGTGGCCAGGAAGAGGCAGACGTCCGCAGAGTGGCAAGGAAGTTCACACGGGAGAGGGAAGATGCAACAGGGATGCCAATAGGTTTTGTCAAAGCAGGATTCAAACTCACACCACCAAGCAGTGGTGCACCAAGAAAGGAGGACGATAAGCATTGTATTCAAGGAGGTCCTCAAGAAGTAGAGAAACAGGAATTACTCCAGGTGGGAATGTCTAACTTCAGGAAATACTCAACAATAATCAGCAGCAGGGTGAAAGGGTTGGCCTCCGTGCGAGGGACTGTCACACAAGATTGCCTGTATTATCACACGCAGAAGCATAAGCACATAGTAATTTGCCTAAACATAAATATTGATTTGTAAATAAATTAGCAGTGTTGATTTGTACTTTGCAAGATTGATCTCCCCAGCTGTATCTTGAATCATGAAACCAATAAGGAAAAATTTGACCTTTCCAATAACACTTACTATCAGTTTTAGCTGGCAGAAGGTATCATGCATTTTTCAAAAAATGGGAGCACAAGACAGTAATGACACAGATTGCAGGTTGTGTAACTGGGTGTGTTAGACTCTTATTTCCACATCGTGGTGAAGGTTAGTTTAAGTCACCCTAACCTGGTTAATCCGTCGAAAGCAAGCTAGTTCAGAAAGGTGTTTACATTTCACGTAGTAGGTAAAATAAAAGATATTGTTGCAGACTCAGGATATAAAGTACTCCAAAGAAAAGGGCGCACAGATACTGTGTGGCACACACTTTACAATGTGCCCTGAGATCCGGCCTCAGCATAAAAATCAAACAAGGTAAAGATGTTGCTGGTGATGTAGCTCAGTGCAAAGGCCCTAGGTTCCACCTCCAGTTCCATGAGTCACTCAATCAATAATAGTAAATGTGGAATGAAGCCTGTTTTAGAGCTGTCCTCATTCAACATTGATGTGTGATACACATGTATGTACACATATATACATATACAGATCTTTGACATAGATCAAAATATTTCAAGCGAATCTTATCTACCTAAGGATGTGAATAATCTTGAAAAATTAACTAAAATTTCTTATAAATTTAACAACCAAAAACAGAATTGATATAACTTCAACTTTCTTTTAGAAAAAATAGACCTTTAGTAAATATCTACTAATGACTATACAAATTATTGATGTTAGTGAATCCAATACACTGTTCTTTACCTATAATGTGACAAAATAAACATGCATATTTACATTCTTCTGAATAAGATGTGTAATCTGTGTCCCAACCCCGTGACACCTGGAGTTTGTGGTTATTTTGACTGATAGAGAATGATTTGCAAATAGTGCTGTATGATTATGACGATAGCCACACAGCCCCTCCTGTTTCTCTGCAGAGGTTTGCTCTGGAAGGATACAGTTCAGTGAAAAAAAAAAAAAAAAAGCTGTGACTTTGCCTGGCTGTTGTGCTTGGAGTCCACAGGTGACCAACACAGCTCCCTCCTGAGGGCCAAGTCAGATGGACGGGCCATCTTGACCCAGCCCAACACAGCGTTCAGATGACTGCGCTAAGAGGTATCCAGCCCAGCCCTTCATCACTGATAAAATTATACACAAAACAAAATGATTATTTTAAGACCATTTTGTAAAACTAGTCACACTGTAATAGTACCTGGGAAACACACGTACTCGGGATTCACTCATTTGTGCTGATATGGTTGGGGGAAGTGGAGAAATCCTAGCCAAGTGCACATGTCCACAATTTACTCCGTATTAAGGGCCACAGGTGAGGCTGAGCAGCTTAGCCTACGTTTTCATTTTAATCGCTTCACAGAGGAGTGAGTAATAGTAACAAGCGCTCTAGACCCCTGTAAGATTCCAATGGATACAACCAAAGAAAGCTCTTGGCATTAGCAATAGTCCAGCATAGAAGTCAGGCTCCAGAACCGCCGCAGTTTTGTACCAAGCACTCATCACACACACAGCGAGGTCAGGAGCTCTGTGTTCAGACAGACAGAAGGTATTTTCCCTCTAACAACCCTTCTCATACTGAGGTCTTTCGCCTCTATACTTTATTACAGGTACATAGATTTGATTCTGCCCCTGGAATCTTTGGAAAGAGGAAGGAACGGAAAACTCTATGTTACCTATTAGTCTTCCATTCCCAGATGCAGACACTGAAGTTGGTAATACTGAAAATAACTTTGTAGATTATCAACAGAAACAGAGACTGTCATTTCACAGGTATGGACAGGGGGCTTTTCATACACATTTACTGTGAAACTGCTCAACATTTATGAAAAATGCATGCTGCCCTTTCCCTGTGTGATCAAGTGCAATTATCATTCCACACATGATTCTCTAACATTTCAGAGAGAGGGCGAGAGAGCAGGAGAGAGACAGAGTGAGAAAAAGAGAGGAAAATAAGACTTATATATTTATTTAAAAGGATCCTACTGAAATTTTAAGCACAGATCCCTTGCCATTCATGATAGTATTCATCCCAATATGCTCTACCATAGGTGATTTTTTTAAATTAGTAGAAAACAGGTCATCTGTTAGTTCTCCTAAGCCTGCGTTCGTAACATCACATAGGAACAGCTTTTCTCTTCGCTTCCCCTGTGACAAGGTGTAAAGTAAACCATGCATACCAAGCACAGAAGTTACCCTCCGAAGATCTTAAAGCATTAACCAAACAGATTGTTTATCCCCATGGCAGGTTTCAGCAGGCCAGGTACTTGCAAAATGTTAGTGTAAAGAACAGAAATTCCCTTATAAGTGCATGTGTAGTGCCAAATACCAGCTTTTAAAATGTCTTGTAGATGACTGTATATTAGCAAAGCCCTCACTGGGAAGGGAAGAGGAGCCGCCAGATGATCCAAGAGTCTTCTGGAGAAAGGCGAGGGGTGTGTGTGTGTGTGTGTGTGTGTGTGTGTAGAAGTCAGAGTGGCAGAGCTTGGTAAAACACAAACAATTTCATAATTAAAAAAAAAAGTAAGCCAGAAAAATTTTAAAAAGCAGTATAGTGAAGAAAATGCCAACCCCGTGGGATTTTCATGATGTAAAAAATGGCACTTTTTTAATCGTCATAAAAATCATAGTAGACAATCTACTAACAAAGAAGGACCTGATATTTTGAAAGGTTAAGCTACAATTTGGCCATCAATTTGCTCATGTGATTTCAAATTTGATCATCTGTTATGTTAAAAATGAAACAAGGGGTTGAACTGACAGATCTAGAGAGAAATTTATCTAAATGCTGTCTGCATCTGGCACATTCAAAAACACAAAAGCCCCAGAAGAAAATCCCTGGAGAAAGCGCATTGTATTCATGCTTCAAGGTTCAATGAGATACCAGCCCCAGGGGAAGCTCTTCGCACCTGGGCAAAGAAAACACTTGGGCTCGTCCCATTGTGTCAAGTAAATGCATAATGCTTCTTATTTAATAATTATAATGCACTTTCCCTTTCTCAGATGTTTATCTAATAATCTCACTCACCCTGCAGAAGCTCTGAGTATTTTTAAAGTATTTTTCCAAGTCTCCTTGATTAAAGCAAGACCTTTGTAAGACAGCTTTTTCATCCTTTTTGACTATTCCCCAGCTAAGGGTATGAGGAGCTTATTTTGCCTATCATCCAAAACATGGAAAAGTCAGTAGATGAAAGTGACTTCAGAAAGTATTACATATCTTGTCTTACCTGGATATTGTGACACTGCAATAAGGTAGAGAGGATCCGGGAAAACCAGAGGAGTAGGACACATGGTAGCTGCCAGCACGTGTGGACAGCAGGGTGCTTAAGTATGTAGGAAAGAGGACAGATGATGGGCAGATAGAAGGGTGAATGGGCAAAGTGATAGATGGTGATATTATATAATCAATTCATAATTAATCATGATGGTGATGTTGTCCACCAGTACACACATATTTTAGCAGAAAAGTCTTATTACTTACACAGGCTATGACCGAAACGGTTGAATTATGTTTCCTAAAAGATAACTGTTATCCTTGACAACCACAATTCTTACATCACTAATATAAAAAAATGAAGATATCAGCACGTTTAAAAATGATGACGGGGCTGCAGGGAAAAAGGAACCCTCTTCCACTCTTGGTGAGAATGTAGACTGGTCCAACCACTCTGGAAATCAGTGTGGAGATTCCTCAGAAAACTACAACTAGAGGTTCCAGTTGACCCAGCTATTCCTCTGCTGGGTATCTCACCAGAAGAATTAAAATCATCATATCACATTGATATATGCACCACCATGTTCATAGCAGCACAATTTGTAATAGCTAAGTCTTGGAAACAACCTAAATGCCCAACAACTGATGAATGGCTAAAGAAGATGTGGTTTTTCTACACAATGGAGTACTACACTGCCACAAAAAAGGGTAAACTAGAGTCATTTGTATGTAAATGAATGTTCCTGGAGAACATACTATTAAGTGAAATAAATCAGACAC
>PVJO010015845.1:0-43823 GCA_004026905.1 Hystrix cristata | reverse complement strand
TAGTTACACTTATTGCAAATAGGGAGGGGTGGGTGAATGGAAGGGAGGGGAGGGGAAGGGGGGAAGAGGGGGGAAAACCAAGATGTATCATGTACAGGTACAAAATAACCATGTTGATTATGATCATTATGTATGCAATGTACCAATACATGTTCTTGGTAAAAAATAATAAAAAAAATTAAAAAAAAATAAAATAAAACAATACGCTGAAAAATTTGATAATTAAATTTTATGAAAATCAAAAATTTTCTGCACTGTGCAAAGCACTATCAAAAGAAGAGACAAGTCAGAGATTGGGAGAAAATATTTGCCAGAGAAATGCTTAATAAAAGATGTATCTAAAATATGTAAAAAGCACTTTTTTGTATTTTTTTTTTACTTCTATTAGTTCATGTTTGAGGTACATAATGATTACATTCACAGTAGGGAAGTAGCACTTTGAACTCAGCAATAAGAAAACAAACCTACTAAAAACTGGACCAAAGGTGTCAAAAGACAGTTCACCAAAAAAGACACACAGCTTTAAAATAAGCATAAGAAAAGATGTTCCACATCCTATACCATCAGAGACACGAAAATTAAAATGATAATAGGATACCAGTACACACCGGTAAAAATGTCCAAGATGCACAACGCTGACACGCCCAACACTAGTGAGAGTGGGGAGCAACAGAAACTCTTGTCCATTGCTCTTAGGAGTGCAAAGTGATGAAGCCACTTCAGGAAACAGCTTAGAAGTTTTGTTACACAACTAAGCATTCTGTGACTATACGATCTAGCAATCATGCTCCTTGATGTTTCTCCAAAGGAGTTGAAAAATCATGCCTGCACCAATCCTTCCAAGATTTTTATAGCAGCTTTGTTCATAATTGGCAAAATTTGGAAGCATCCAAGATGCCCTTCAGTAGGAGAATGGACAGGCTATTGCTCATTCGAATGATGGAATACTCTGTGCTATAGAAAAAGATGAGTTATGTAGTAGAAAAAAGTCATGGAGGAATCTTAAATGCATATTATATAAGTGAAAGAAGCCAATCTGAAAAGGCAGGGATGGGAGGGACCTGGATACATAACACAGGACAACATGACTGATCCTTTTGGTGGTGGAATGACCGATTATTGTGTATTGACTGTATCAGTAGAGAAGGAGATCTTACAGTAGTAGAACAGAATATCAGTGTCAATACCCTGATTGTAATTTGCATTAGAGTGTAACAGTGTTATCATTAGGAAAAAGAGGGAACAATATACAAAAGATCTCTTTATTATTTGTTGCAATTATATCCGAATCTATAATTATGCAACAATTAAATGTTTATTTAAAAATGCTAAATGATACAAAAAGAGAAGACATTTGTGATAACACAGCTGAACTTGGAGGACTTTGCGCCGTATGAAATAAACCGGTCATGGAAAGATGAACACTGCATGATTCCACTTCTGTGTGGTATCTGCAAGAGATAAACTCATGGAAGCAGAGAACACAACAGCGGTTGCTAGGGGATGAGGGTGGCAGGGATGGAGAATTGTTTCATAGATAGAAAGTTTCAGTTACGATACATGACTATCTTCTAGAGATTTTCTGCACAACATAGTGTCTATAATGAACAACTCAGTATTGTATACTGCGAATTTTGTTAGGAGGGCAATTCTAATGTTAAGTGTTCAAAATTAACAACAAAGGAGAAGGAAGAGAAGGAGAAAGACAAAAAGGCAGAAGATAGAGAAGTAAAAATAGGAACTTTTTTTCTATAATAATGAAGATTTGAAATATTCTAAAATCAAATTCAGTTTGATTTATTGGACACACATAATGTAGAAACTCATACCCATCATTTGAAAAATAGCTATTCTCAAGCAAACTGGGATGATTAATGAGCAGTAAGCATGAACTAGGCTGTTAATGAAGACTAAACACATAAGAAATTTGAAATACAAGGGACTCATGTTTTGTATTAATTCTAGAATTTCAGATTTCAAGCAATAGAAATGTAAGGAACATTCTTTGGTTTGTTTTGTAAGAAAGAGAATATGGAGTGAAATAATTACTGTTAAAGTTGTTAATTATTTATAATGCCATTATTTTTAAAACAAGAAATGGACAATATTCTTAAAAATAGAACAAACGAGAGTATACAAGGGAACTTCAGGACGTGTTGGACACGTCCCTTACACTGACTGTCATAAGGGAATCATGAGTGTTTGCATATATCTAAGCTAATCAATAGAATACTTTGAATATATGCAGTTCCTCATATATCAATTATATCTTCATGAAGCTTGTTCTAAAAATTAAAATGGAGAATCACCTAAGAAAATTAGGAATTTCTTTCTGTGAAGTGCTTTGTGCTCTAGTCACCTGGAGAAGGTGGATATGAACTCTTATACCACCTCATTATGAGAAGCCTGGAGCTCGATGAGTCTTTGGCCTTGGAGACTCTGGGAATACTGCATTCTGCATACATTCTGCATCTGGGAATACTGCTCCTATCCCTACTCATCCGGGACCCAGAAGCTATCTAGGTTTCAGTGAGCTTGGAACAAGAGAATCTATCTAGCAAATCAAGTCTATAATTGGCAAGCTGCTTTAATTCTCTGGTTATATGATTCAGTAGGTCCAATGATGTCAGAGTTATCTCTGAAAGAAACTAAAATCCTACAGATATATCCTCAGTAAGATAATTTCAGTGTAGACTTTTATGATTCTGTAGGTTTGCCATGCTGCCTGCTTGAAAAAAAGACTTCTTGTTAAGGACTAGAAGAAGTGGGTGGGGGTTTAGAAGTCACTTAAATACATGCAGACTTTCTTTTCTAAATTAAAAAAAAATGTTAAAAGTTACTTCAGAAAAGAATTCCTGGTTGAATTCAAAGATCAAGGATAAGAAATTCTGAGCAAAAGAAACATGTGTGGGCCTGAGGACTTGCCCCCCAAAAGCAATAAATTATTGTGTCCTTCTGAAAGGTGTCTACCACAGAGGAAAAAATTCTCCAAGTAGGCAGATAGCACGGGTCACCTCATGTGTTTGAGGCAAACTTGCTGTGTTCCAGTGAGGACATGCAGAAAGTCCTCAACCGAACTCGAAGTTACAATAGTGACTCTATCATTTTGCTTTACTTATGCCTGTGTGGACCCAAAGTAAAGAATCTGTACGTGGTGGGGGCAGATAATCCACCTGGGTTGTCATAAGGAACTAGCATTACTTATATAGGATGCGGTTAGGAGAGAGCGTGTTTGGAGCCCATAGAATTTCCTGGGCATTACACTCCAGAGCGGAGGGTGACTGCGCAGTTGAAATAGCCGGATGACGGCGTGGCAGCTAAGGGCTCTTTCTACTACAGGTTGCCCAGAAGGGAACTTAGGTAAGTAGTGGAAAAGTAGCCGAGCATGGCTGCACACATCTGTAATCCCAGCACTTTGGGAGGCTGAGGTGTGAGGATGGAAAATTCAAGAGCAGCCCAGATAACTTGGTGATGTAATAAGACCCTGCCTCAAAACAAAGAAACAAAGTGCCAGTGAAGGCAGCTTGAGTGAAGCCCTGTGTTCAATCCCCCGTCCCACACACAAAATACAGAGAAGCAGAAAAGTGAGAATTCAAATACCTGAGTGTCCCTGTGACCTGCCGAAGGGGTAGAATTGCAGCTTATTTCAATAACCATAATTTATTAAGACTGCCAAGACTCTAGCTCACCTAAAACAGACTCTAGAAATAAATGAAAATTGCTGAGTGGCACAAAGGGTGGGCTTCATTCATAGCTCTTGAGCACGTTATTTTTTCCACTTTTACGGCTATCAATTTCATAGGAATTCTTACCAGCATCACACGGTTGCCACCTGGTCTCACTTGACCAGGCTCACTTCTGTCCTCTTCTTGCACACTTCTAGGGGCTGCTCCAGAATTGACACCACAGTGGAGCACACCTGGAGGATGAGTGCAGAGCTCCCAAACATGCAGCCCCGAAGTCTGCAGGACTTAAAGCCCCGTGCAGCAAACCTTTGGTGGATAAAGAAGAGGAGTTAATGTAAATGCCTTCTCTTCTCTCCCCTGCACAGGGACTCACTCTCTTTCTCAAGGAATTGATCAAACTGGTGCCCGAGATAGGAACACGGTCTCTGATTTGGCCGTTTTCCTCAAGCCAGCTGGAGGGGGCATGACTTGGCCCGGGACTGGACTGTCGCACGCTCCCCCCGCTTCCCTTTGCTCCCTCTCCCCCTCTGTGGGCTGGGACAACTAACTTAGTGGCCTTTCTGGCTGTCCGGGGGCCCCTCTCCCCCACAGCACTCCAGCGTGAGTGCCACATGATGTCAGCTCAGAGGTCCCTCCCCTGCTCCAGCCACTTCAGATGCAAGAACCTTTTTGAAGAAAGAATTACGTACATTGGAGAGACTAACATCAGGAAGGGACATAGCTGGGCCCTTTGTTTGAATACCCAACATTCACAGCAAACCTTCCAGAAGATTCTCCAGCTTCAGCCCTCGCCCTTCCTAAAATGGGCTTGCAAGCTGCTTGGTAAGCAGCACTTCCCAGGCACTTGTTAGGTTTCGTGGGAGGTTTCTCCTCTGTGTCCTGGCCCTCAGGCTGCAGCGCGGGCCCCTTTACAATAAAGACTTTCTTTCGCGTTCCTGTAAAGCTGCCCAGGGTTTAGTTCTTGAGCAGCATAGACAGAGTGCTCAGTTTCCAAAGATGAATAAAGCCTCGGAGCTGTTAACACCAAAGAGCTTGAGAGATCAGCAGTCAGTGAAGACCAGCAGTAAAGGCAGCTCCTGGTAGAGCTGATGAGGGGTGTCTGGCACAAGCTGGCGTCAGATGGTGATGACTAGCAGCTGCAGTGACCATCCGCTGGCTGTGTCAGCTGACAGGACCCAGCATTACCCAGTGCAAATGGAGCAAAAGAGCCCTGGGCTGATGGGCAACAATCCAGCAGTCGCTTATTTCTGATTGACTCTCAGTACTTTCTGTTCCACTCTCCTGTCTCTTGCTCTTGGGATGAAAAGTCCTCGTAAAATCCTTTTGTTTAATCATATGTTTTAGGTTCCTCTTTCTCAGGCACAGATGTAGACAAACAAGAATATTAATTGTAACAATGTCTTATGTGTGTGAGCGCCTGTGTGTGTGCGTAGTCCTGGGGGTTGAATCTAAGGCCTTATGCATGTTAGCCAAGTACTCCACCACTGAGCCACACCCCCTGGTCCTTTCTACTTTTTATTTTGAAACAAGGTCTTGCTAAACCACCCAGACCGACCTCAAAGTTACTATCCTCCTACGTAGCTAAGCCTCTGAGTAACTGAGGTTATAGGCATGTGCCACCTTGCTTGGCTCTATCGGTGTTCTTAATAGAATGAAAGTAATTAGGAAAAAAGAGAGAGATGCAAAACTCAGTGAAATGCAGTGTGTTTTTATTATGAAAAATCATTCAACCAATTAAAAGACTGAATTAAACCTTCATGAGTTAGAAGTCATCTATCATTTACCGGGAAACAGGTGAGTTCCATTGAATTTTTATGCTAAAATGAAACCAAACCGTGTATGTGTGCACGTGATTGCACACAGTTGAACGACTGGGGAAACACAAGGAGAGTAGACAGAAGGGGTTTCACACTGGTTGTCTCAGGAGATGAAATTGGGGATAGAGGCCATTCATTTCTTTATTCATCTTGGAATATTTGCATTTGCTGTAAAAATATGTAATTGTTTAGAATTTTAAAATACCAAAGAGAGGAAAAAGTGCACCATGATGCTGATAATTTTTATAAAATAACTAACTTTGATCACTGAATCTTGCAATGTAGTTACTGGAAGGAACGTTTCAGGTAGGGACAGGGAATTGTAAGAGTAGTGTGAAGAGAAACCAAGAAGTGACAAATTTTTAAAAACAAATGTAGTTGACTCTTTTGAGGAACTGCTACAAAGAACAGTGGATGTATGTAGTAAAGTTAGGGAGAGCGAGGAATGCAAGTAGGGAATCATTAAAGTAAAAATGTATTTATTTTGTATTTTTATAAGAAGAATCCTGATGAGGTGAGCAACATGAAAGGGGGAGGAGGCTACAGAACAACTCGTTGAGGATGGCACTAGGTACAAGATCTAGGGCCGGAGGGGAAGTGCTGGCCTTCAGAGGTCTGCAGAGGAGACACGGTGTACGCAGATGGTGAGGGCTGCGACAGGTGGCAGTTGCTTACATTCTATTTCTTCAGTGAAGTGGAATGTAGGGACGTAAGTCAAGGAAAGCGGAAATGGAGATAAGATTTTGAGTAGATCCAGGGAGATGCGGAATCTAGAAAAGAGAGAGAATTGCCTAGGGTGAGGAAAGATTGTTGTGCAGGGCTCAGTTTGAAAACTGCCTGTGATTTATGGTGAGTCATTAGAACCCACATGTGTTTGTCTTTTCAGCCATCATCTGTGCAGATGGAGGCAGGAGGTGGGGTTAGGTTATACGAACACAATAGAGAATAAACTAACCTCCAGGCTTCAGCACTATTACAGAGGTCAGCCACCAGAAGTTGACCACCTTCTGTCATCTTGTTATTACTAGCGTACCTGACTTTCTGCTATGTTAATCTACACATAGAAGAAATTAGGAGGGGTGCCACGCCCACGTGTAAAGGCTCACAGGTGCCTGTGGCTTCCTCTCTCCATGAAAACCTTTATGATCTTGGGGTGTTTCATGGTATTTTTGTAGATTTGGGTTCAAGTTGAATGTGTCTGCAGCTAAATCCTACCTGGGCGACTTATGGTTTTTTATTTCTCTATAAACTTTCTTACTTTAAAATTACCTTTTGTTTTCAGGCATTTTGTTTGTTTTGGTGTTGGTAGTGGTAGTAAGTACTTTGCAGTGAGCTACATCCCGAACCCATTTTTACTTTTCGTAAAATAAAATGAGACTAGATTTATTTATTTATTTATTTATTTATTTATTTATTTATTTATTTATTTATTTATTTTGTGGTGCCAGGGATCGAACTCGGGGCCTTGTGCTTGCAAGGCAAGCACTCTAATCACTGAGTTAAATCGCCAGCCTAGATTTATTTTTTTGAGACAAGATATCAGTAAGTTCCTTAGTCGCCCAGACTGGTCTTGAACTCATGACTATTCTCATGCTTCTGTAGCACAGTATGACAGAAGAAAGAGGTTTATTTCATCTGTACTCTATGTGGCTTACATTAATTAAGAAAACATTTAATTAAAGCAGTGCTTTGGGATTCTCAATGACATTAACAGAAACAAATATTTATTACTATAAACTGGCATTGTGTTCAACAAATAGTCTTTTTTAATAAATTGCATGACTGCAGAGAAAAATTACCTTTTAATAACCAGAGGATAAGGCTCTGGCACAGTTGATAGAATTTTACATCCATCTTAAAATATGATAAAATATGTCATGTTACATGAAATAAATTAGACTGCCCTGAGGAATGTGTTGATAGTGGCGTCTATTTTTTTCTGTTTATATAATGTAGCATATGTGTATACTAAATAAATTTTTACTGGAATGTAATGTTGAAAAAGAAACAAATTATGTTTTGGATTACTCAGATTTTCATCACGCTACCGGGTCATTTACAAAAGAGCAAATCTGAGGTGAAAAATGCCTGTAGACTTTCTTGCTATTATAAACAAGTTTCACACGGGAAGACTTGTCGTTCCAGCTAGATGCAGTTATAGAAGTGTTCAACGTGATCCAAACAACAACAGACACACTTTAAATTTGTTTGGCAATTCCATATTAAGGGTCTCTAGACCTAGAAAAAATATCACCAAAACAATTTAAGCGCTTCTTCTTGTTTTCTTTCAGAAAATTGTGGTAAGATATTATATAATATTATATATAATATATAACATAACCTTTACCATTTTAACAGTTTCACCTGTACAGTTCATGGGCATTAAGTACATTCGTCCTGTTACTCAGCCATCACCATCATCCACATCTAGAATTTGCATCTTCTGAAACTGAAATTCGACCAATTCAACAGTTGCCTCCTTTGCCCTTTCCCAAGCTCCTAGCAGCTTCCATCTGCTTTCTGTCTGTGAATCACAGTACTCTGGTTATTTCATGTAAGTGGAACCATGTCATACTTGTCTGCACCTGGCTTACTTCCCTCAACATCATGTTTTCAGAGTTCATCCATGTTGTAACATTGGCAAAAATTTACTTTCTTTCTGATGCTAAAAGATAGTCATTGTATGTACATACCCTGTTTTGTTTATTCATTCATCTATCTTCATGGTCTTCTGAAGAAAACACCACTTAATTTTTGTCTTTGAAGGGAAAATACTTGCAAACTTAAATACAGCTGAATCATATCTTTTCTTCTTTCCTTAAAAGAAATTGTACTAATATAAAGAATGTAGAAATGACCCATGTATATAGTAGAACCTCTGAATTTACATGTGTAATGATAACTGTACATGTTTTCTTCATAAAAGTACTAATAATAGCACAATTTGCACCCAAAATATCAAATAACACTTTGGAACTTACACAGTTTTCTACCTCAGGACCTTTATAACCGATGCTCAGCTCAGCAACATACACTTATTCTTTCACAGCATTCTATACTGTCATTCTATTCTATACTCAGCACGCTGCACTGTTCCTTCACAGCATTCCTACTCCAACTTCAGAAGTCAGCTTCAACATTTCCTTTTAGAAAGGTCTTCCTTGATCTGCTTGTAGAAAATTGCTTCCCAACTGTATTAGTTGGTTTTCTACAGTCAATGGTTTGCAAGAAAGCACATTTAATACAGGACATTTACAAGTTACAGCATTCACACACACAAGCCAAATGCAGGAAGAGTGCAGAACGTCTATTTGTGCACTGGAGATCCAAAAGATCCAATCAAGGGCTGGGAGCTCACGGCAATGTCCCAGGTATGCCCGTGTCTGCACTGAAAGGCTGAAGAAATCTTCACTGGAGCCAGGATACGATGCTCGAAGTGCAGATGAAGACCAGAGCTCCCTTGAAGTGAACAGCAGCCATCCTCGATGACAGCAAGGCCCCGAGTGCCTACTGTGATGACAACAGCCAAGTTCTCTTCAGGAGAACCAGCCACAACAGAGCTTCTCCTGGGAAACAGCTGGCCACTATCTTCTGCTCCCGTTCTCTTCTACATCGTGTCAGCAACAGTCCTCAGGTGGATCTTCTACGCCCAGAACCACACCCACCCGGTCCAGCTGGGCATTTCTGCTCAAGTTGACCACAAGTCCACCACAGAATTCTTCATCACTCTTTGTCCCAAGAGCCCAGTTGTCTTTACTTGTATCATGGAGTTTACAATTATAGTCTATGAGATTATTTGGAAAGTGCCTTTTATTCCTCACTCCCTGAATGTGTGCTCCCTGAAGGACCTAGTTTGTCTTGCTCACATAGACCTCTTTCCTATAGTACTACAGTAAAGTCCCACATGCTTATCCAGGGTGTACCGAGACCCAGGGAAACCTGAAACCACAGACAGGATGGGACTCTGTCTACATTTAGATATGTTCTTCCTATACTTTATATTTATATTTTACCTTCTAAATTAGGAACAGTAAGAGATTAATAAAACCACTTGAATGATTATAACATAGTACTATAATAAAAGTTACATGATTGTTAATGCCCCCTCCTAGATGTCCCTTTAAAATTTTTGGACCGTGCTTGAATGTGAGTAATGGAAATCACGGAAAGTGAGATAACATGTAAGGAGGTACCAGTGTAGCTACTACACAGAAGTAATGAAAAAATGTTTACAGTAAGTGAAATGAAATTATTGTTTCGTAATTGTTTACATCTGAGAGTGATGACAAACATTTTCTTTCTTTTAGATTTCTTGGACACAGAAAGTGTATCTTTTCCTCTGACACTAGGAGAAAAAATATTTCTAGTTTCTTGAGCTTTTGAGCATCTTTTAATTACTTAACTTTCATTTTTTAAACTCAGAAACAGTAATATATTCCTAAGAACTATGTGAAACATGAAGAAGATATTTAAAAGCATGGCACTATTTTTTAAAATTTATGCAACACTTGTTAACATTACCGAGAAATCTGATGATTTGAAGAAACTAAATATTAATTTCAATACTATTTTTCAGTCTCTTTAAAAAGCTACACGTTTATTAAGTAATTAGATTTTTTGAACATCACAATCCTTGAAAGCTGCTGCTGTCAGTGTATCTCACAGCGTACTGGCTTAAGGGTCACTCTGTCCAATTTAGCTTCATCTGCTTAGAGAATATTAGGATCTTTTCTCAATTTCTTGTTAAGAAGCCCCTTAGGTTTTTCTTTTCTTAAAAGCACCCTCTTGTTTTAGCAGAACGATACATTGGAAACAATCATTCCCATCTTGAAATACTAAATACCAGAGTGATTACTGAACTATGGACTGTTTCCATTACTTTGGTCTTTCAGACGGTTTTTTGTGTCATGAATTTTTTAGTGCGAGGAGAGTGCTGCAATATTCTAAAGTGAAACCCCTTTCCCAGGGAAGCTCATAAATCTCATGGCCACTGTGGTTAGAAAGCAAAAGGCTTTTATAATTACAGATATTTCTGGTCCAAAGACAAATACTTTTGCAAGATTTATTTTCACTGTAGTGATTACATAGAAGGAGATGCTTCGGGAGCACTTGTACAGCATAACATGATGGGTTCTGTGAAAGTGGTCTGCAAACATGGATTCTGATTAAACCTGAGTCCTTAGCTTGCTATATGAACTTGGAAATATCAATTTCTTCCAGTAGAGATTCACATTTGTAAAATGGAAATTCTTCTGATAATGCTATTATAACTTGTGTGATAAGACTAAATAATTGATGCACTATGTTTTTCAAAAAGGATGAAAAAATATTTTCTATAAAATAAAACCATGACTTTCTAAAGACTTTCTTCTTGAACAAATTAGATATTTTTAACTCATGTTGAGACAATCCTATTTAGTTTTCTAGGAGAAAAAATGTTACAAAAGAAGACAATACAAGGTTGATATTCTAAATTGGAGGACTCAAAATTTGGTCTCCTGAGTTGACAGTACAGTAAGTAGAATATGCACCATGGAAACAAGTAGTCTGATGCATCCTAAATATGGATGCTGAATAACTAAAAAAATCATTTTCAGCCCCAAACCAAACTGTCTACAAAAGATAATCATGTGTTTGAACATGTAGAAAGTGACTATAGGAAAATTTAGCGACGTATGTAAACAATCCCTAATATTATCTCCAGCTTGCCATGTGCCGACTTTCAACCGTAGACTACAAGAGCTCCTGGCTGCACCTTTTCAGTGGAGTCACATTAGGTAGCTTTATGTTGCTGGGACAAAATACTTGACATATACTACTTAAAGGAGAAAACATTTATTTTTGCTTATGGTTTCAGATGTTGCAGTCCATGGCAGACTGGCTACAAAACAGGAAATGTCATAGTGGAAGTGCATGACGGAGGGAAGCTGCTTACTCCATAAGTGAGCTGGGAGGAAGTGAGAGCGAGGAACAGGCAGAGAGAGGGGAAGGGGCAAAGGCCAGGATGCACCCTTCAAGGTCACACCTCTGTAACCTACTGGGCCCCACCTCCTAATACCCCAAGCAGCTGTGAACTCATCGAAGGACTAATCCATTGACGAGCTTAATGCTCTCATGATCTAGTTACATTTCTAGGTCGTGCCCCTGAACATTGTTGTATTGGGGAACAAGCCCTCAATACATGAGTCTTTGGGGATACTTCTTATTAAACTACAACATGTGCCTGCCGACTCTTTTATAGAATTTGAAAACATTCAGGTGGATTTTATATAAGTAGATGATAATCAGTGATGTCTGCTAACAATTTGTGAAAGCAGCCCAAAAGCAAAGAATTTAATAAATAACATTTTCTAACTAAATAACACACATGAAAATTTAATTGAAAGATTATGCTCTGTTTTTCATCCTTTTAATACAGACTTGGATGGAAGATACACATTCGATAAAGGCATTTAATTGAAGTAAATGGAATTTGATAATTGCTCTGATAAGGATAGACTGAAATTCTTAGGATAGTGTGTGTTTCCAAGGCTCATAATTTCATTAGACATTACTGTGCTAGCAATTGTTTGACATACATTTTTAGAAATTATGAGTTGAGTTAAATTAATTGCCCTTGCTTTAAATTTTACACACTAACTCTTGCTGGCATACTGTTACCACTTGCTTTATTTCAGGTTTTTTATTAACGTAATTTTATTTACTATATTGACTATATTTACTATCATAGTGGCAGTGCTTAAATGAGTCAGTTTCTTATTTATTTTTGCAGTTATACTGCAATAGCTATTCGTGCTGAAAATAGGTAAAATATAATGATTTCAGAATATAAAATAATCACTTTTCTATTACTAAATTTTATTGGTACATTTTTAGATATACGTAATGATCACATTCATCATAGGGATTTTGTACCTGTACATAACAGGTCTTTATTTTCTTTTTTCCTCTTTCCCTCCCCTCCCTTCAATTCCACTTCCCCTCCTTATTTATGACAGTTTTGCTTCCATTTTTTTTCCCAATTTTTCTCTTTTCTTTTCCCTTTCTCTTCCTTCCTTTCCCCCTCTCCATTCTCTAGCTCCTCCTCCCCTTTGAACACTTTCTTTCCATTTTGCAATGTCTATTATACTTTTTGGTCCTTATTTACACTTTTGGTTTCTCATACCAGAGAAACAATTCAATATTTACTCAAGTATGTCTGATTTATGTCACTTAAAATTATGTTCTTGAAGTGGTGGGAGTGTAGACTGGTGTAACCACTGTGGAAATCAGTGTGGAGTGGCCTCAAAAAACTGCAACTACAGATTTCACTTGACCCAGCTATCCCCCTTCCTGGGATCTTCCCAGAAGTATTAAAAGCAATTCCACAGTGATATATGCACACCCATGTTTATAGCGACACAGTTTAATTGCTGAAGCTTGGAAACAGCCCAAATGCCCATCAACCAATGAATGGATAAAGAAGATATGGTTTTCTATACGATGGAGTATTACTCAGCCATAAAAGGGTTCACCTTCCTTAATGATCTTAATTTTTACTATTAAAAGCAACTATGAGAAAACCAAGGAAAGGAGACTACTGGAAAGTGCTGATCTTAAACTATGGATTAATACTGTGTGCATGAATAAATCAAACAATGCTTAAAAAATAACACAAAATTGATCAAAAATTTGGTAAATAGTGTGAAAAATCCATACTTGTACACCAACTAGATCTTTCCATTTTAACATTTCTTTTATTTGCTGTGTTCACCTTAAGTATATATAGTGTAAAGGCTAATTTTCTCTTTTAAAACTATTTTCTATTTTCTAAGTGAATCACATCCCTAAATGCACACTTTCCCCACATTTATTCCATATAGTTCTATAAAGTACTTGCCGGATCTCTTAGGCAAGAAAAAGAAACAAAACACATCCACACTGGAAAAAAATAAGACAAGTTAACACTGTTTGCAAATGATATGATCTTAAATACAGAAATCTAAAAATCTCCACCGAACTCCTAGAAATAATAAACAAATTCAGCAAAGTAATAGAATACAAAATCAACAATTAAAATTAGTAGCATGGCTATATGCCAATAGCAAATTATCTGAAATAGAAATCCTATTATGTAAAATGCAGTCGCATTTACTCTAGCAACAGCAACGAAAAACCTAGGAATAAATTTACCCAGGAGGTAAAAGATGCCTACAATGGAAATTATGAAACATTGATGAAATAAATTAAAGGGGACAGATAAAAGTAGAATGACACTAGAGGAATTGATATTTTTAAAATCTCCAAACTATCCAAAGCAGTACAGATTCGATGCAAATTCTATCGAAATACCAAAGACATACTTCACGGAACTAGAAAAAAAAATATAAAATTGATATGACATCACAAAAAATTGAAATAGCTGAAGCCATCTTGGGCAAAAAATGATAAAGTGGAAAGCATTATACTATCTGACCTCAGAACACACTACAAGCCTGTAGTAAACAAAGCAGCATAATATTGACATAAAAGGGGACCCATAGACGGATTAAACAGGACAGGGAGCCTGGAAGTAAACCAGCACACCTACCACCAGCTGGTTTTCAAAAAAGGAAGTAAGAATACTCGATAATTAAAGGTGCTGGAAAAATTGGATATTCACATTTGGAAGAAGGAAATAGATTCCTTTCTTTGACTAGGTTCAAAAATCAACTCTAAGTGAATTATAGATTTAAATATTAGTGCTAAAAAAAAAAAAAAAGGCTGGGGACTTAGCTCAGTGATTAGAGTGCTTGCCTTGCAAGCACAAGGCCCTGAGTTCGATCCCTGGCACCACACACACACACACAAAAAATTAGTGCTGAAACTATGAAAACTACTGAAAAAATGAATGTGGGAGAAATGCTTTGAAACGTAAATATAGACAAGGAGCTCAAAACCACTGGAAAGGAGAATGAAAAGAGATAAATGGGGTTTCGTCAACTGAAAAGCTTCTGAAAACAATGGAAACAACAAACAGTGGAAAGACAACCTCCAGAGGGGGAGAAAATATGAGTACTTGCAATGTATAAGTGATGAGATGGAGAAATACAATGAATGCTTGAATTAAAATAGCCATGGATCCCATTCGCACTACCGCCCCTTCAAACATACTCACCCCACCATTCTGCCACTCAGTGAAGCAATTCTGAAATTTTCTTTGGTGAAGTGAGTGCCTTTAGCGGCGATGCGGTAGATACTTTGATTTCTTGAACCAACTAAAAATATTTACCTTTCATGATCATTCTAACTTGAGAAAGAACTAGAAGCCATGCTGTGCTTGATCTAGTGAATAAGGTCAATATGGAAAAAAATTGATTTTACAAAGCTGCTTCCCATTGAATGACACTCAGCAGCAGTATTTGTTTTTTTAATCACGCCTTGTAAATACATGAGAGAAGACATCCCGAACTGCTTCTTTAGAAAGTGGCAAGAATAGTGGGATAAATATGTTTGAGGGGAGCATTTGGGGAGAGATCAAACAGAAATGTCTTTCACTGTGATTTTTTTTTTTAATTTAAGCATTCATTATATATTTTGATCACACCTTGTACATCTGACGGGGGTGATAGCTGGAATATATAAGGAAGTCCCAAAACTTCATAGCAAACAAACCCAAATAATCTAATTTGAAAATAAACAATAGACTTGCATAGACGTTTTTCAAAAGTAGACACACAAATGCTCAACAGGGATATGCAGACTAATACTACTAATTATCAGTGAAATGCAAATAAAAATCACAATAACATACCACCTCACTCCAAAAAGAATAGCTGTTATAAAAAGACTAGCGATAACAAGTTCTGGCAAGGACGTAGAGACAAGGGGCCTCCTTGCTGGGAACAACCCTGACCATTGTGGAAACCACAGGGAGTTTTCTCAAAATATTTAAAATAGAAGTACAATATGAACCAGCAATTCTACTTTTGGGTATATCTCCAAAGAAAATGAAATCTGTGTGTCAAAGATACATCTGCACTCAGTATTCATTGCCTCACTGCTCACACCAAACAAACTAAATGCCCACCAGGAGATGAACGGATAAAGAAAATGTGCTGTGGGCTATTCCTCTACTGGTTATCTTTCCAGAAGAATTAAAATCTTCATACCACAGATATATATATATGTATGCACAACCATATTTATAGCAAAACAGTTTGTAATAGCTGAGTCTTGGAAACAACCTAAATGCCCAACAACCAATGAATGGCTAAAGAAAATGTGATTTTTCTACATGATGGAGTACTACTGTGCCATAAAAAATGATAAACTAGAGACATTTGTAGGTAAATGGATGTACCTTGAGAACATACTCTTAAGTGAAATAAATCAGACACTCATGAGTACACATCAAATTGTTTCTCTGATATGAGAAACCATAAGTGTAAATAAGGACAAAGAGGTGTAATATATATTATATAAAAGGAAGGTAATATTCAAAGGAGAGGAGAACTAGAAAGGGAGAAGAGGGGAAAGAAGAAAGGGAAAAAGGAAAGAAAGGGGAAAGGGAAAAATGGAAAAATATAACATATATACATAAAAATAAACCTGCTATAAATAGAGAAGGGGGAGCAGAATGGAGGGGTGGGGAAGAGGGGGGAAAAACCAAGATGCATCATGTACAGGTACAAAATAACTGTGATGAATGTGATCACTATGTATACAATGTACCAATACATGTTCTTGGTAAAAAAATAAAATAAAATAAAATAATAAAAAAAAAGAGAAAATGTGGTGTGCATACACAATGGAATACTATTCAGCCATAAAAAATTAAACTCTGTCATTACCAACAACTTGAATGGAATTCGAGATCCTTTTATGTGAAATAAACTAGACACAGAAAGACTAGTATTGTATGATCTCCATCATATGTGGAATATCAAAAATTGATGTAATGGAAGTTGAGGAATGTAGCTATCAGAGGCCAGGAGAAAGTAGGAGAGGGAGGTATGAAGAAAGGTTGATCAATAGCTAATTCACAGAAAGGTAACAGTGGGAAACTCTGGAGTACTATTACTCAGTACCCTGACTATCGACCATAATGGACCATGCATTTCAAAAAGCAAATAGTGTTCTCCATGATTTCCCTTTCCCATGGAGAATTGTAAATAAATCTGCTGTAAATAGGGATGGAGGGAACAGAAGGGAGAGGAGGGTAGAGGGGGGAGAACCAAGAGACACCATGTACAGGTACAAAACAAACATGTTAAATGTGATCAATATATGGACAATGTACCAATACATGTTCTTGGTTAAAAAAAAAAAAAAAGCAAGTAGTATTTTTGAAATGCAAAGAAATGATAAACGTTCTAGGAGTTAAATGTGTTTAACCTAATTTACACATTACACAATATATACATATATCGAACATTCTATGGTACTCCATTAATATGTTAAATGCTTATGTCTATATTTATACCACGTAAAAAAAATTAAAAAATCATACCCTCAAAATACTGCCATTATATTAAACATATATGATGAGTAGAGTAAAATGGATGTTTTACACTCTCGAGTATATTTATTTTTCTATAAATTGAAAAAATTTTCTCTACAGTGCATCAACTTGAAGAAATAAGAATGATCTATTGTGAAGGATCTTATAGCTTTTTAGCAATGATCATTTTTTAGAATCCCTGGCTTTATCTTTTCATATAGATTTACTAAATGATAAATAATACTTGGGCTTTGTAAGGATAAGTAGCTTTATATAACATTTTAAATTCGAGATAAGAAAGAGAAATGTGGCATTTGACAAAATTCTAAGGTTGTTGTACCTTACTGTATTTGTGCATATAAAACTTTTATGGTTTGTTTTTATCACATATCTATATATATGATAAATTATATATAATTATTTTATATAATTATATATTTCATAATTATATAAAATTATGAAAATATATATAATTATAATTATATATAATATATAATTTTAAATTTATTTATAATTATTTTATATAATTATATATAATTTTAAATTATATATAATTTATACAATCACATATATTTTTACACATATATCCATTAAACAATTGATTTTTGTTTTCTTGTTCTATATTTAAGGTGTTGTATAAATGCTGAAAATATTTAAAGAATTTCGAGAACTTTTCTTTATGCCCGAAACCAAATGATATTCTTTGTATTCTATATTCCCTGTGAATTTTGAAAAATGACAAATAAAATCATAATCAATTACTTTACCATTCTCTCTCCCAAATTTTGAAACTGTAATATGGGTAGCAATCAAACGTTAAACTTAGATGAGTTATATAAAATGTATTATATTGTACTCAATTTTGGCATTAGTACCTGGAATTGTTTCCAATATTTAATATACCTCTCCTGCCAAAGAACATACTAATGTTACTGATGATGAAAATTTTAAATTACTATTTCTAGAACTGCCATTTTCCCTTTAAAGTTTATGTTTTTGAAAGAAGTAAAAGAGAAAATTTACTTCGAGGATGGTTATACAGGATGACATTTTAGGAGAGAAAACCCTGCAACTTTAACCAAACTAGTGCTGGGGAAACAACAGCTACTGGGCATGTTTTATTCCCCCCTTAAGAATTTTTCCACTTTAAGAATCCCCCTTTGGAATTCCCTGCTGCCCAGCATGGTGGGGCACACCTGTAATCCCAGCACTGGAGAGGCTGAGACAGGAGGATCACTGTGAGTTTGAGGACAATCTTTGCTACATAGTGAGTTTAAGGGCAGCCTGAACTACTTAGGCAGATCCTGTCTCAAAAAACAGAAAAACAAAGCAACAACAACAAAGAATTAGGCTGTTTAGAATTACAAAAACTTTGAGGCATCAAATTGTGACAGGATGTGAATAGCAAAGTCACAGGCCATGCTGGGGACCTAAGTGAAATTTCTATGTAATTTTTCTAAGTTTACAAAACTTTCCAGGAAGATTGAACTTACAATTTCCATCACTATCATTTTCCAATTTCCTTTGCTTTTTAATTGACATTCAATTCGTTAATAAATTGACCAGTTTTCGTTCATTAACTTGTAAAAAAAATCACATCAAAGCAAATAGTCTACTGAAACAAAAATTAATTTATAACTATTTGCATCTCCAAGAATAATAAACATACTATAAATGTTCACCATCAAGCATAGAAGTTACAAACAGTTAATCATGAATTAGAGAGTTATAATTCTACTGATGAATTCTCAAGGCACAAAAGCATGGGTCATATCCTATAGATTTTAATATAAAACTCTTCTCAGTTAGGGAGTTCCACTTGAAAACAGAGACGACAGGCTGTGAATTAATAGTCATAAAATGCACTGTTCTATGAACCCCATATTGAACTAATAAAAGAAATACAAGTCAGGTTGGTGAGAGAGGAAGGTACATTTTCTACTTAGTCAAAAAATACACCAGCATAACCTTTTCAGAATTAGATTCTGCAATTTTTATCTGGCCGTATTAACTGTTTCCAAAGAAAACAATTTTACTAAATTGAGCAAAATGTAAGTAAGATAAAATACTTGAGTATGGGAATTCTAGGAAGTAGATTGCTACCACAGGTAAATGGACCATCTGTTTTACTGATTTACCTATTGCATTAATGTCACATATGCACATGCTAAACCACACCTTTCTTGCTTTCTTGGTAGAATCTGCCAAGGGACATGGGCCGCAGGATTGCTTGATCTGCTGCCTCCATAGTTCACAGATGAGAAAACTGTGTCTGAGACATGTTGAGTGACAAACAGAGCGCTTGGATTTGGTATCAGACTTCCTAGCCTGAGGATCAGACACAGCGGTGTGACCTTTTGCAAATTACTCAACCTTGCAGCCTCCCTAAAATTGTTTCTTCATTTGTAAAAGGAAGAATAATACTAATTTTTTCCTATTATTTTGTAAATAAACGAGGTAATGCATACGAAAGTGAAGCAAATAAGCATAGTATCTGTTTACTAAATGGTAACTATCTGTTGGGGGGCAGACCCCTGGATGTAACCCAGGTTCCTCATTTGTTGCTAGGTTCATTCTGCTTTATAGCAATGGCTTGTTCCCTGTTTATATTGTAGCTTAATTTTGTTATTTTGTTATCAGGCTTAGTTTTCTCCTACCACCTTTATCTCAATTCTCTACCTTTAGAAAATACAGTTAAACTAAGTCTCACCTAGAAAAGAAGTTGACATCAAATTGTAAGAGGAGAACCAAAATAGCAATTATAAAACTGCAGGATCTGGACAAAAGGGAGAAGAAAACTCACACGGTATTGGTGGGAATATAAATTAGTACAGTCATTGTGGAAAATCATATGGTGGAAACCATATGGTGGTTACTTCAAAAATTGAAAGTAGGACGACCATATGATCCAGAAATTCCATTGCTGAGTATTTATACGAACGAAATGAAATCCATATGTTGAAGGAAATGAAATCCATATGTTGAAGAGACATCTTTATTCCAATGTTTGTTGCAGTACTGTTCACAATAGGAAAAATGGAAACAGAGTATCCATAGTCTAGCTAAGAGATGAAGAAAATGTAGTATAGATAAACGGTAGAGTACTATTTGGCCAGTACAAAATGGAATAGTGCCATTGGTGGAACATGGATGGAACTGGATCTTGTGATAAATAAAATAAGAGAAGTGCAAAGACAAGCCCCACATGAGCTAACTTACATAAAATCTAAAAAGTTGATCTTGTGGAAATCGAGAGTAGAATGGTGGTCCCGGAAGTGAGGTTCAGTCTGGAGGGGACAACAGGAGAAGGCTGATCAGTGGATACTAAGTCATGAGTACACACGGGAAATAAATTCTGTTTTCTATTGCACAGTATGGTGAATATAGGTAACAACAATATATTACTAAAAAGCTAGAAGAAAGGATTTTTCATGTTTTTACTAAAGAAATGATCAATTTTTGGGAAGATAGAAATGTTTAACCTGTTTTTTTTTGTTTGTTTGTTTGTTTGTTTGTTTTTGGTGGTGCTGGGGATCGAACTCAGGCCCTTGTGCTTGCAAGGCAAGCACTCTAATCACTGAGCTAAATCCCCAGCCCCAGAAATGTTTAACCTGTTTTAAATATTACCCGATGTATCCATTTGTTGAAACATCAGATAGTAACTGGTAAATGTGTGTAATTTTTATTTATCAGTTAAAAAAAGATCCTGACCCTATGTGAGGATGCAGGGAGAAGGTACCATCCAGGACACAGAGAATGAGCCCGTCAGACATGGAAGCGGCTGCACACTGATCCCGGACCTCCCGTCCTCCACGAGTGTGAACAAAAATTCTCTTTCTACATTTTCGAAAAACTGGAAGGAATTAGACTAAATAAATGTATTCTGATTTTCTAGTACTTACATTTCATTTACATAATTTTTATTGCAAAGTTAATTTCAAGAAAATATTTTTAATATTTGAAACACTGAAATGTTGTTTTTGACATTATCCTTTCCAATTTTAAACAATCTGCAGGAAGACAAAGTATGACTTTAATTTGCTAAACTCAGGTTAATAAATTAATTGTCATCTTGGTAGAGTATTATGTAAACACTGAATTTTACAGTACCCAATCTGTGGGTAATCATTTGTTTTTGTTGGCTGGCAGTATGAAACATTTAAGATTTAAATATTCAACTCAGTGCCTATTAAAAATAAAATATTTTAAAAACTGAACAAACATAACCCATAAGAGTGTCAGTATAGTGAGATATTCAGGCAATTTAACAAATAAATACAAATAGTCAAGTTTGTTGAATGCAAAAGAGATAAAAAAAATGTTCACAGAGATCAAAAAATAAATAGAAAGAAATGTAGAAATAACTATTTTGGAAGCAATATTATTAAGCTGTTTGAAATAATTATTTGAGCTATATATTTGGAAATTGAGAAAATAACAAAATTAATCAGCTTCTTTAAAGTATATTGATTTTCAATATGTTTATTTAAAGAAGTTTCATCTGAACTATTAGGATCTATGGACACAAAATTGTAATAAGTTGCTTACAGGGTGAGAACTAAGATATTTACTTGAATAGTTTACCTTACTGATAAATTTGAATACGACATTTTACTCAAATATTTTTCTCGTTGGAAGTGGACTTTTCTCTTTTTCTCCATTAAATTCTATGTAAAATTTACCTTCTTTGGAGTTTCCACATCCAATTTAAAGTACGGTTGTGTCTGCAGTTGAATATAAAGCGTAATGTTTTTTCAGCACTTTGCATCTTGTTTTTCTCTTTCCCATTGTTTTCCTCCTATAGTTGGCTACCCTAAAATTAAGAGACATTCACTTCAGAACATCTATTTTTATTATCCTTCTCAAAGTTCAGCTTTGGAGTACCATCTTGAGAAAGCTCCTGAACACTGAGTGGAGATGGGGCTGTTTCCTCTCGGGCTATGTACTGTCTGTGGCCTTTTGTCCTGACTGCTCTCTGACAATCACTCACGCACACGGTAAATCTGATGGAATCTTTGGGGAAAATGTGCAGCATGTAGAATCAGTACACGAGCATGAATTACATTTATTAGGAATTAAAATGAACAAAACATGCTATTTAAAGTAACATTAAAGTATAAAATAATTAGGTATAAATACAGGAAAATATATAAGGCTCTTACACTGAAAATTCCAAAATATTGCTGAGGAAAAACAAAGAATAAAAATATGGAGAGATAAAATCTTCATAGATGAAAAGTTTTACTATTACTAAGATACCAATTTTCCCCAAATGATGTCTTGATTTAGTGGATTCTCACTTGAAATTTCAGTAAATTTTCAGTAAAAATTACCAAGCTGGTTCTAAAATTCATATAGGAACAAAAAATTGTCAAAATTACTTTGAATAGAAGAATGAACAATGTTGGAGGTCTAACGCTACGTGGTCTGAATACTTACAACAAAGCTTCTTATAATGACAGTGTGATATTGGCATAAAGATAGACACATAGGTCAGTGTATCAGAACTGAAGGACTAATGATTTCTCACACTGAAAGTAGAGATGTAAAGGCATTTCAGAAAAGAAAGATCAAAAGGTCAGTTCTTTCAAAAAATGATTCAGAATCATTGCTTATCCATACGGGAATAAAAGGATTTGGATTTATAGTATGCACCATATATAAAGTATGCATCATATATAAAATAATTACTTCTGAAATCTTAAAGAAGTTCAAAATAAAATGTTTGACAAAATCTTTGTGGGTATTTAGTTGGATAAAAATTTCTTAGCAAAATTTATAAAACATTGTAATCCCAAAGAATAAGTTGATAAATTGACTTTTTAAAACTACATTCTATACTTTTTGAAAAATACAACGAGAGTACCAATACGCAGTAAGGAGAAGATGGTATACTGTAACTGAGGACATGTGTCTAGAATTTAAAATAATAGAAAACTAAACTAATTTCTTAAAATGAGCAAGGTCCCTTCAAGAAGACAAATGGCTGGAAATAAGCCCAATAAAAATAATAGGAATTAGGAAATTAGGGTTTAGGGAATCAGGGAAATGCAAATTAAAATCACTGTGTGATACTATCATACACCCGTTAGAATGTCTTAATTTGAATAGGCTAGCTTGCGTCAGGATGTAATCAAATACTTACGCACTTCTGGTGGAACGGTAAAAGGGTATGATCTTTCACAAAAATGCTTGTCAAATTCCCCAAAATTAAACATAATTAAACATGCACATGTCATATTGTTCAGTCGTTTTACCCCTAGATATTTATACAAAAACATGAAATTGGATGTCTGTACCAAAACTTGTGAAAGCCCCAAGCTGAAAAATAACCTAAGTGTACACCAGCAAGTTAATGAATAAACAAATGATAGGATGTTTTTAACTGCAGTACTACTCAGCGATTAAATGACTGATAGGTCAACATGGATAAAATATAAAATAATTATGTTGAGTGAAAGAAGACAGGCAAAATAGCATGTGCTACTTTATTACATCCATATGAAATTCATAAAAATGAGAACAAGTTAACAGTGACAGAAAATACATCAGTGTGTTTCTCGGGATTCAGACAGTAGGAGGGAAGGAAAATCGCGGAAGGGAAAGCTGCCTGGGAGGCGTGAGGAGCCTCCAAAGAGTGACTGGCATTCTCATCTTGATCGATTGTGATGGTGGTTTCACAGACAGTACATCAGAACATCAAGTTATATAGTTTATATGTGGCTCATTGTATGGTAAATGTTCCTCAATAATGCAAATAAAAATGGAAAAACAGATATAAAGGTAGCATGAAACAAAATTCCAGAAAGCAAATAAAATTTAGAATATAAATGACAAGTGTATTTTGCTTCAACAGGGACCAGTGTCTAGAATTTATTCTTTTTTTTAATTCATCCATGTCAGTAATACTGAATAGTGAGGCTGATTTAGGGAGTTTGGTACATACATTTAACATATCATAATCACTTGAATCCTTTAATATCTTAATCCTTTTACTTCCCTCTCCCTTTCCTTCCTCCACCCATAATCCTCTTCTCTACATTTGAAAGTCAGCCTTCTAGTTTCCTGGTGTATGTCCTTTATTTTATTTTATTTTATTTATTAATTTAGTAGGTTTCTCATTTGAAAGTAAGTTAAATATATAACTTTCTCAGTCTGGTTTATATTACCTAGTCTAATGGTCTGAAGTTCTACTTGTTTTTCTGAAAATTACATTATTTCATTCTTTATGCCTGAATAATACTCCATTATGTGCATGTATTTTTCTTCCCCCATCATCTGTTGTCAGGCATCTAGGCTGTTTCCCGAGCTTAGCTGTTGTGAATTGTTCCTCCATAAAAATGGATATGCATGTATCACTATTGCATTTTGTCTTTGCTACTTTTGAAAATATGTCCAGGGGAAGTATAGCTACATCTAATAGTATTTCTAGGTCAGTTTTTTGAGGAATTTCCATACTGCCTTCCAAAGCACTTGTACGAGTATACGTTACCACCAACAATGGGACCAGTTTCTCTGTTTCCCGTATTCACGCCAACATTCTTTGTGTTTTTTGTTCATTTTTGTTTGTTCTGTTGTTTTATTTTGTTTGGGTTTTGTTTCATTTTATGTGTGTTCTTGATGGTAGCCATTCTGAATGGGGTAAGATGGAATCCCAAAGAAGTTTTGATTTGTATTTCCCCACAGATTAAGGATGTGGAACATTTTTTCATATACTTATCGACCATTTGTAGTTCTCCTTTAGAGAAGTGTTTATTCAATTAATTTGCCCATTTTTGATTAGGTCATTTCCTTGGGGGGTTACTTTTCGAATTCTTTATATATCCCAAATATTAGTCAGAATTTTACTTTGTAAAAAGTTTCTCCCATTCTATATGTTGTCTTTTCACTCTGTCGGTTGTTTTCTTTGTTGTGCAGAAACTTTTTAGTTTAATGTAATATAATTTGTTCATTCTGTGCTATTGGAGTTCTATTCAGGACATCCCTGCCTGTGCCCATAGCTTCAGATGTGTTCTCTGTGTTACTTTCTAGCAACTTCAAAACTTTGTTTTTAGGTCTAGGTCTTTGATCCATTTGCTTTGCTTTTAGTACAAGAAAAGAGATAAGGATTTCAATATTTTGATATCCATATCCAGTGTAGAACTTCTTATTCTAATTTATAGCCTTCTTAGCATTTTTGTCTTTATCACTCCACACATCCAATGAGAGACACACTCCACTATGAGACACAGTCATTTCACAGTTAGATATGTCATCATCCGAGAGAACTAGATTCATTTTATTGCTATACTTCTGTTCTTCTAGACACCAGAATTAGCTTTCTCCCTTTTGCACACATACATCTGGAGGCAGGTGCAAGAGGTTATCCTATACCTCTGAAGCCACTTCTTCTATGAATAATATATCTGGTTTATTCTGTCATTTTGGAGACATATTATGCTTTATTCATCTCATTCATGACTCCCCTGAGTGTATTAGTGTCACTCTCAAAGCATGGAACCCAAAGCTGGGAACAGTAATCGGAATTTAATATGATCAGCACAGAGCACAAGGAAAGTCTAATCTCCTTTGTTCTAAACTATACAACAGCCTCAGATTGGATTACTTTTTCTAGCAACTGTGTCATACTGTCAGTTCCTATTGAATCTCAAGCTAAATAAAACCTCGTGTTTTTCTTGTTTTCAGTAGAATTGCTATAAATCATGTGTTTTCCACTTTTTATTTTATAAAACCAACTGTTTGAACTTAAATGTAGGAATTTATATTTGCTTCTGTGAAATTACATCTTGTTTTATGCTTCTTGTTTCTGCTTATTGAGATCATTTTGAATCCAATATTCCCATCTACTATATTTATAGTTCCTCTTAGCTTTAGGTAATTCACAAATCTCATACATAACATTTGATTTCTTGTGCTCTCTTTCAGCCTTATATTCCCCTCTAGCTACCAATTTACCTTTCACCTTCACTTGCCAATTATAGTAGACCTATATTATTTACAGTCCAATGTACTTTTCTTTAAAAAGTCATTTCTGCTCTTCTTTAGAACTGGCAATTTTAGCAATCCATCCCCCATGTCACAACAAAAATGTGATCTATACCGGTCAATTCGAATCCTGTATTTACAAGGCAGCAGTGATTGGTTCATGAAATAGGCTATTATACACACTCTCTCAGCCTCTCTGATACAGTAATCAATTTTAAAATACAACTGAGGTCATCACAGTAGTGGGAGAATGTGATCGTCCTAAAAAAGAAAGATGGAACTTGTTGAAAGTAGGATAGCATAAAACCAACTCACAATCATAGGCAATTGGAGGGAGGGACAGTGCTACGGCAACTTGTGTTAATCCAACCATAGCTAACACCACCATCATGCCCTCACTTCTCTGAAATGTTAGCTAATTGACTCTGTTTTCATATAAACAGCTCTGACTTTGCTGTCATGTAACTTCAATTTTTGCTGTTACTCATTAATAATGAATAGTATATTTTTATAGTAGGAAAATTACAAAGTGTGACAAAGGAAAATTATCCGTATAACCATATATTTACTATATTATAGACTCATGCTTTACACAAGCAAGTTCCTTTTTGCTGTAGACTTATTATTGTGGTCAACTTGAGGCAGAACACCCAGCTGGACTGTGCTGGTGGGTTCTGGGCATAGAGGATCCACCTGAGGATTGTTGCCCATGTGACATAAAGGAGAACGGGAGCAGAAGATAGTTGCAGGCTGTTTCCCAGAGGAATCTGTGTTGCGGTTGGTTTCCCTGAATAAACTCGGCTGCTCTCATTGCAGAAGGATCTCTGGGCCTTGCTGTTGTCGAGGATGGCTGCTGTTGCTTCAGGGGAGCTCTGGTCTTAATCTCTGCTGCGAGCATCATATCCTAGTTCCTATAGATATTTCTTCAGCCATCAGCTGCAGACACTGATGTACACAGGACAGTGCTGTGGGCTCCCAGCCCTCGATTGGATCTTTTGAGTCTCTGGTGCATAGACAGACATTTGGCACTTTTCCTGCATTTGGTTTGTGTGTGAGTGTTATAATTTGTAAATATCCTGTATTAAATCTGCACTCTTTGGAAACCATTAGCACTTGAAAGGTAATTGATACACTTTATTCACTAATTGTATGAAGAATTAAAATCGTAAGATGTACGTTACAATATCAGCGAGGTAATTATACTCCTCTAGAACCAAGAATTCCAGACACACTTTGCCAGACTGAATACTGCAGTTTGAGTTCTCCTTATCCGAAATGCTTGGTTCCAGAAGTATTTTTGAATTTCAGATTTTTTCAGTTGTTGGAATATTTAGATATTCATAATGAAAGATTTTGGAGATGGGACCCAAGTCTAAGTAAAACATTCATTTTATATCATATTCACTTGATATATGTAGAAAATAAAGGTACAAAGAGGTTAAATAAATCTCTTAGATTATAAATTTAGTAAATTACACACTGACCTTGTAAAATATTCCCATCTTTGTGATCTTAGCATCATGCAAAGATATTTGCCATTCTCAAACTAAAATGATACTCCACATATTTATATGATTAGGAAGAGTTCTCCAGTTCAGGTATTTGCAAGGATTTACCAGATTTCCCTGAGCATATTCATAAACTTTTTGTTTCCTTCCTTTTCTAAGCTACACCCTTTTAAAGGGGAGAATAAAACAAGAAAAATATGTTTTAGGGTTTATCTTCAGCTTCTAAAAACATAATTCTATAACATTTAAGGTTTTCATCTAAAAAAATTGCAATATATTGCCTCACCACATTTTTGTTTTTGTTATCCAACGTTTATTTCAAATTCACACTTTTTTGGCTTTTTTTTATCTTCTGAGTACTTCAGGGAGTAATGGTCCAAAAATACTATTTATTTGAATATTTTGCATTTATATATTTATTTCTTACTAATATTATTCTGAATTATATACTTAGATGTGTGTATGTATGTAACTTATAAAATAATTCGGCTTCCATTAGATCATAGTTTTCTTGAGCTATTCAAAGGCTATTTCTTCTTTATTTTATTTTTTAGTGGTGCTGGGGATTGAAGCCAGGCTCTTGAGAATGAGAGTCAAGGATCATACAACTAAGACTCATCTCCAGCCCATCAAACAGTATTTCCCAACATGAAAATTTTTGTTCTTCATGACATCATATAGCCTTTTTCTTTGATTCTGTCCAGGGTGAAGTAACATTACATTTTTTTCTAGAAGTAAATGTTATTTGTATAAAATATTTTCTTCTTACTAAAATGAGTTTCAAAATAATGATTTTCTTGTATATACATTTTAAAATTATCAACAAATTAATTTAAATTATCTCAGGCCTGCGTTATGTATTTTATTTTTGCTTGTGTTCTTATTTCACGTAGATAACACCTCATAGATATTTAAATATTAAGAGATGATCAGAAAATAATGAGGCAATCGGCCATGAATTTGAGTACTGGGTCTAACTTTTACAAGGTTTAAAAACTCCAGCAAATTAACCTGAGTTTTATTACATAAAAACATGAAAAATTGCATCACCCCCTAGTATGAAGGTCTTGTCATACTGCCTGGCACAGAGTAAGTAAACAAAAGTATTGGTTTATATACTTAGTCATAGAAAGTATGAATAACCTTAAAGTATGAATAACCGTATGACTTAACCTTAAATATTTTTTACACTTAAAAAAGAAAATAATTTAATTTAAATGAAAATGTCACTCAGTTTTTCCTTCCATAATACTGGACAGGAGGAACTAAATCTTAAAAGATGATAATTATAACTGTAATGATTGATCATTATGGTAACCTGAATAAAATGTTTAAATTGTATACAAGTTGCATATACCTTTACCCCTCATCTCTGAAAATTGATATTGTAGTGGGCAATTCCTATTCTCTTTTACAAATGAGCAAGGTGGGGCTCTGAAAAATTAAGGGACTTCACCATGACCATTCTGTTCCTGGAAGATCTAGAAGTCAAATTTAAGCTTGTTTGATGCTAAAATCTCTTTCCATGCTATTGTGCTAAATATTTCTATCTAATTCCAGGAGCCCAACTCTTTTGAACTTAAGAATTAACTTCTAACTACACAGGTCCAGAAAAAGATGTAGTATTTTCTAGGTCCAAGTCTGTGCCATGTTTATAAAATAGCCCACTGGAGATTTCACACCAAGTCACAGAGATGGATGAATGAATGAATAGATAAAGACAAATAGAGATAGATGAGACAAATAAATTCCAATCGTTGGCATTTATTTATATCAGAAAAGTATGCCTTGGATGATGGTTATACCATATTTTTATGCAAATAATTTAACTCATCTGCTGAGGAAATAAGGTTTAATAGGAGTTATTCAGGGCAGAAAAAGGTGTCAACTCTTTCAGGGATAAATAAAATTGTTCCAATACAAACTCAGGCTTGTTTGTTAATGACCAGCATGATCCACTAGTTTTAATTTGGATAATTAGTTCACTTTACTTATTACAAGTTTAACTTTTCATACTACTTTTAATGACATTTTTAGGTTGTTAAATTGCCAGCGAATGCATAATTTGAAATATCAACTGTCTTATTTACCTTCTCAACCCTGAGATACAATATCTGACAGACTAAAATCAGGAAAGGTTTATTGCGGCTCACAGTTTGTAGGGGTTTCAGTCCATAGGCAGCTGGATCCAAGGCAGGGAAGCATCACAGAGCAGAGACAGCTCAAAGCACAGCAGAGGGCAATCAAGGGAGGAGGAGAGAGATTTACCTTCCCAGGCCACGCCCTCAGCGACCCACCTCCTCTCACCAAGCTTCAATTCCCAGCATCATACTTAGCTATAAATTCATCAGTGAATTAATCCACTGATGAGTATCACACTCCCATGGTCCAATCACCTCCAAGAAGCCCAGCCTATGAGTATATGAGGCTTTGAGGGGACATCTAGGTATAAACCTTAACATTCTGCCCCTGGCCCCCTAAAGACTCATGTGGATTTCTTTATGCAAAATGCATTGAGATCCTGTCTAAGAATTGGCAGAATCCTAACAGTCTCAGAGTTGCTGAAAGGTCTATAACCAAAATCTTGCCTGAGACTTAAGGCACACTCTTAGCTATGAGCCCCTGGAAAAATGAAAAGAAAGTTAAATACTTTCAACATATAAAGACGCAAGATAAACATTCCTATTCCAAAAGTAGAAGTAGAAGAGTAGAAAGAAATAAGGACAAAATAAATTTGAAATTCAGCAGGGCAAACATTAAATCCCATTGGTCCATAACTAGCAAACTGTGGCGAGATGTGAACCCCAAAAGGCTTCAGCAGCCCCATCTGTCCAGCACTGCGTGGGTAGATATAGCCCTCTTGACCTGTCTTGGGCTAGCTTTGCTTATTCCTTGTAAATTTCCTCGTGTGATTGAGATTCCTGGCTTCTCCAACTTTCTGGGGTCTCCACTGCACCTTCAGCTTCACACTCACAGCTTCACACACCGCCCTCTCAGGGGCACACTGCCTGGCCTCCCAGGCCTTCTTCTGACATCTGGGTGGAAGACTTCCTGACCCCACAACTCTTGCACTCTGCATGTGCATAAAACTAGTACCATGCACATGAAGCTAAGATCTACTGCTAGGTGAAGCAGTGGCCAAGCCCTTTTGGATCTTGCTGGTGGTGGTAGAGGCCTCTGAGTGCCTGGATGGTAGAACATTAACTGAATCTCTGGGACTCAATTCCCATTCCCTAGACTGCTACCATTCTGGAGCATGGTACCCTGAGTCTCTCTTCTCAATGCAAAGTCTTTCACCTTTGCCAGTCTGAGTCTTCAAAGGGTGAGGCTTGCTGGTTCCTATCATTCCCTCAAGGCATTTTTGTATTGTACAGATCCAAAGTACTTTGTTTCTTTGTAATGATTATCTTTTTAGCAGCCACGCTCTCCTCTCTTTCACCTTTATAGGCCTCAACACTATCAGAGTTTCCTTTTGGGTCAAACGCAAAAGATTTAAAATCATTCAGCTGTGCTGTTTGTTCTTGAGTCTCAACACAGATCTGGCTAAAAGCCCTCAACAATACCCATGCCACAACCTCAGTGCCAGGCTGCCTTTAAATTTCTTCTCCACAGTAACTGGTCTGCCATCCTTAATCTCAGTCAGCTACAGTATCTCAGGACAGGCGCAAAATGCAGATGAATGTTTTGCCAGAGTCTAACACGTATGGCCTGGAGTCCAACTGACAAAGGGCTTCTCCTTTTCCATCGAGCTCCCTTGAGTCTGGTGTTTTCTAGCTGCACCAGGGTCAGGATTCTGGTCTTTTGAGCTCTAAACAGAGTCTCCCATCAAGCTCACAGCACTTTAGGGCTGCTTCCTCAGCTAGCATCTTTCAACCTTTCCAAACTCCTCCTGCAAGTCAGTTCCGGAGGTTTCTGACCCACATGGGCCAATAGTATCACATCAGCAACTCCGCTTCTCTGGTACCAAAAGCTTTCTCCAGCGCCAACTTAAAGGAGGAAGAGGTTTGTTTTGGCTCATCGTTCATGGAAGTTTTGGTCCGTCGTCAGCTGGCTCTAAGGCAGGATGGCATGGCAGAAGGTGTGGTAGAGGAGAGACAGTGCATGGCACGGTAGGCTGGAGACAATGAAGCAGCAGGCTTCCTTTCCCTTTTCATTTCGTTCAGGCTACAAGCCTATTGCTTGGTGCCACTCACACCCAGGATGAACCTTCCCATTATCCACACCCAAAACTACACTAAAACAATCAGTGAACTAATGCAATTATTAATCTAGAATCCAGAATCACACGCCCATCCACGAACAAGCTACCTTCCAAAAGCCCCACCCGTGAGCACATGAGGCTTTGGGGAGGCATCTAGATATAAGACATAACATCCGACCCCTGGGCCTCCCAAAGACTCGTGCACATTCCATTATGCAAAATGCGTTTAGTCCCTATCTCAGAATTGCCAAAATCCTAACAGTTTCAGCATTGCTGAAAAGTCAAGTCCAAATTTTCCCCTGAGATTTAAGACCAACTCTTAGCTGTGAGCCTCTGGAACAATGACAACATACAATGGCACAAGATAAACATTTCCATTCTAAAAGGTACAAAGAAGGGGACAAAAAGAAATAGAGCAAAAGCAAGGGCCAAATCCAATCGGGCAAACATTACATTCCATAAGAGTTCTCCATCTAGAACTCCAGGCAATCCATGGCAGAAGTGAACTCCAAAAAGCTTGGGTGGCCTCACTCCTCTGGCAACTCCTGGGGGTTTAAATCCTCTTGGCCTCTCTCTTGGGCTGCCTTTGCTCACTCTTTGCGACTTTCCTCACACAATCCAGATTCTTGGCTTCTCCAGTCTTCTGGGGTCTCCATTGTACTTTCAGCTTCACATTCAGACCTTCACATATTGCCCTTTCAGGACCACACAGCCAGGCCTCACAGGCCTTCTTCTGAACTCTGAGTGGAACCCTTTCTAACCCCACAACTCTTGCATTCTGCATGCACCTAAAACTGGCAACATATGGATGATGCCAGGGTCTGCCGCCAGGTTAAGTAGTAGCCAAGTTTCTTTCTCTCCCGGCTGTAGGGTCCAAATTCCTGGACTGCTGAGAGTTATGAACCCAACCCAAGGAACAAGTTCTCTAGGTCACTGCCATTGTAGAACATTGTGCCCTGAGGCTCTCTTCGCAAAGCAAAATCTTTCACCTTTGCAGTTTGGAGGCTGCACAGGGTGTCTTGCTGGTTTTGGTGAGGCCATCAGGCCATCTTTTCTATTGTCCTGTTCCAAATTTCTCAGCTTTTTAATGCTACTCTTCTCAGCAACCAAGTTCTCCTCTGCTCCATCTTTGCAGGCAACAACTTTACTGGAGCTTCCTGTCTGGCCAAACTCAAAACTTTTTAAATAATTCTGCTGGGCTCTTTGCTCCTGATTCTTGAGATGCAGCTGGCTAAAAAGCCCCCAACAGTAACCATGCCACTGTCTCAACATTAGACTGCTTTGAAATTTCTTCCACCAATTGGTCTGCTGCCCTTAATTCAGTCTCCTGCAACACAGATCTCCTGAACCTGGTCTTTACTGGCTGCATGTCCATCAGCATTCTGACCTTCTGAGCTCTGACCAGAATCTCCCATCAAGCTCAGTTCACAGCGTTCTCAGGCTGCTCCTCCAATCAACATCTCCAAATCTTTCGGAAGTCGTCCCACAAGTCAGTCCCAAAGGCTTCTGAACCACGTCCACAGCAAGGACCCTACTACTCCCTGTACCAAAATCTGTCTTGGTTTCTTTCTCATTCCTGAGACAAAATACCCAACACCCACAAGTTAAAGGAGGGAAGGTTTATTTGGGTTCAGTTCGTACAGGTTTTAGTCCCTAGTCAACCAGCTCCAAGGCAGGGCGCTACTGCAGAGGGACATGGAAGAAGAGAAACAAGTCATGATGTGGCAGGAAGGAAGCGGCAAAACAGGAAACCTTCCATTCTCTTTTTATCCTATCCAGACTACAACCCTACTGGTTGGTGCCACCCACACTCAGGGTGGGCCTTTCTTTATTCACACCCAGAACCACACTAAACCAATCAGTGGACTACTCCAGTATCACAGCCATAATCTAGTATCACACACTCATGACCCAGTTACCTCCTAAAGCCCCAGCTGTGCATGCATGAGGCTTTGGGGGACATCTAGATGCAAGCCATAACTTATGTGTATGACGAACAGTCATTATTTTGTTCAATTCCACAACACAGCAAAGTACAGGAGAATAAGAAGGAGGTAGAGAGGGGACCTAGATCCCAAGCTGGTTTTCTACAGGGCGTGTCAAAGAGTACAGTCTTTGTGGACTCTAATCCAGACACAGGAGAGGAGCAGCAGGCCTGCTGACAGAGCACTGTGGTGCTATAAGTAGTTCCCGTGCCTGGCCCCTGGTGATGCGGGTCCTATTTTCTTCTCCACCTTGTAGCTGAGATCTGAGCCTCAGAGATTCTGCACAACCTGGCCAGGTTGGGTTAAAACCTGGTGAATTCAGGAACAGGACACACTGTCTTCTCCGCGATGTACCAGGATACCCCGCCCTCTGTAACTCCAATTTCCAGGTGAATGCGTGACGTCGGAGCACCTCTGATCAGGTGTACCTTTTGTGATTGCTACTTCCTTTGGGGAAGGGCATGATAACATTTCTTAGTTTGAAAATGACATCTTTCTCAATACTTGCTGGCAGACAAGGCAGGGCAGTATGGAGAACGACAGCAAAGTTGCTCAGGAGGAAAAGAACTGCTGGAAGCAATGAGTCCCAGACCTCAATGTCTTTATTTCTTTAAATTCAGTATTAGCAAAATGTATTTGATAAATTACTGCCCATTGGCAAGAAAGAGAACCAAAGGCAATTAAAAATTCAGCATAAAAGTAAGGTAGTGTTCATCTGCACCAGTCTCCCGAAGCCCAAAGAAGTGATCTAAAGGATTGTAAGAATGAGTAATATATTGATTACACTTCTGTACAACAAACCACCTGTAAACTTAGTGGCTTTTAAAATACCTGGATAATATTCTAAAGGTTTAAAAATGGAAGCATTTGGGCTTTGTATTGGACAAGTCACTAAAAAACAAAAAACAAAACAAAACAAAAAACCACAAAAAACTTAGTGGTTTAATTCAACAATTAGTTGTTATTGCTCATGACCCTATGGTTTAGTTGGGTGCTTCTGCTGATTTGAGCCAGGCTTGGTTGATCATGGCTTGAGTTTTCCCACATTTCTCCGGTAGGTTTGCTAAAGGCCGATTCCCCTTCTTTTGTCTTTGTTTAGATCCTGGGGATTCAATCTAGGGCCTCTGCGCTGAGTTACAACCCTAGCCTGAACCCCATGAAAGATTGTCACAGTGATTCTGCCCAGAAGTGTCCCCTGGTGCTCCAGTGACACAATGACACAAGCAAAGACAGTGAAACCAAGCCTCTTGCCCTGCTGCTTGCAATCAGTTCTGACCCTTTCTGACTAAAGACTTATCTGAGTTCTTTATATAATTCAAGATGACACAGACCTCAGGACAGCAATCTAGATGTTCTGATATAATCTGATCGATAGATGCTGGAGCAATCTATTTGAAAAATAAAAAGGTTTTCACGATGTTCACACCCAATCGTTCTTATAGCCGTATCTATCAGAGACACGGATTGTGTCATTTTGCGTCAGTGGTTTTCTCTGAAAATTATATCTGAATCTCAGGCTTCCATTTTCTCTCCTCACATCTCTTGTTCTACCAGTTTATGATCTTTTCATTCTTGCTTTAATGGCTCATTTATTACTATGGTTTTATCCTCAGCCTACACATATGATGCTACAATGTTGACAGAATGCATTTAACTGGAGTTAAATTGTTCAGTCTTAAAAATCTAATTAAGTATTTACAATCTTACATTTTATATTTTGCTCAGTCACGAAGTGAATGCTAAAAGAATACAGTTTTAATTGAGGCCAAAAGGGAAAAAATAGGTAAATTGTCAGTTTCTAAAAACAATTAAAAACTAAAGCAATATGCCACAGGGTCAACTCTTTGTAGTTTTAATACTTTTAAACTTATTTTATGAAAGCAATACATATTATGGAGTACTTGAGAAAGAACAAGACAACACAAAGAAGAAAATTAAATTTAACCATCACTCTAATACTGAGAAAGCTGCTATTTAAACAAGTTGAGTATCTCTGATGCAAACAATCTAAACCACAAGGGGCTCCACAATCCAAAACTATTTGAGCATCGACTTATGCCACAAATGGAAAATTTAGTACCATGAAACCAAATGTAGAAAATTATTTGAGACACAGTCTATAATGATCTTTAAGTTTATGTAGAAGTGTTATATGAAACCTTAATTTCATGTTTCGATTTGGGTCTCATCCCAAGATATCTCACTATGTATATCGAATATACTTGTGTCTGGAAGAATCCTCAATCTGAAGCACTTCTGCTCCCAAACAGGTCTCACCTTCTGACCAAGCCAACTACCTTACTGTCTCGCTGCTGAGACAAAATAACCGACTCCTGCAAGTTAAGGAGGAAAGTATTATTTATCTCACAGTCTGTAAAGGTTCCAGTCCATAGTCAACTGGCTCCCAGTCAGGGTGGCCTGGCAGAGGGGAAACAGCTCATGGTGTGGCAGGCAGGAGGCAATGAAGCAGTGAGCCCCTCCTTCCCTTTTTATTCCACTCAGGCTACAAGCTCAGGACAGGGCTTTCCCTCACCCATATCCAGAACTGTGTTAAACCAAGCAGTGCACTGAGTTACGCCCTCATAATCCAGCCACCTACCCAAAGCCTCACCTTTGAGTGCATGAGGCCTTGGGGAGGTTATCTAGACATAAGCCATAACATTCCACCCCTAAGCTCCAAAAGACTTGTGTGCCTCCCTTTATTTAGTTCATCGTTAAGAGCTGCTAAAGTCCTAACAGTCTGAACTTTGCGAAAAGTCCGAGTCCAAAGTCTCCTCTGAGATTTACGAAAATTCTTAGTTGTGAGTCCCTGTACAAATGAAAAGAAAGTTATATACTTTCAATATACAATAGCACAAGATAAATGCCAGTGAAGACTTCCTACAGATCCTTCGCATTTCTTACTCATCCAGTCTGATCTTTGACCAAGTGTGCCAGTGAATGTAGCTCCAGGATGATGAAAAACTCACGGGCCTTCATAGGCCTTTACATATACAGATGACTCAAGATTTCTGGCTCTACTCAGGACTGCAGCACAGATAATCCTACCCAAAATCATAAAAGTGATGTTTCTTCAAATTAACTTTTTGTTCTGGCTCTTATCACTCACCATCATAAATTAATTCATATAACTGAATGCATATGACATACATATATTACATTTGTTGTGCATAATGTATCCCATGTTAGCAAATATAGTTTAATGATTTAAATGGCCATGAAGTTTAATTTACTTAAACCTGACTATCTATCAACTATTTTGTTCCAGGCAACCAAACATACAAACACAACATGATTCTATTATTTGTCATACAGATGGGTACATTTCAAGTGTCACATAGCTTATATGGTGCCAGATTACACAATCATAGGCACTGAAAGGAGAAATTTATGTTTAATTTTTCCTTTTGTGTAGACTTATTGCATTTTTAAATGTCCTCCCAGGATGGATACAGTGATTTACACATGCGACACGCAGTCTATTCTCATTAAGACAAACTATTCCAATATTGCTCTTCAAAACTTAGCTGAAAATTTTTATCATTTTTTAGTAATAGATGACAAAATATCACTTTATTTTTGAGGATAATAACATTAAAGGCAATCTGCTAGATTCAGAGTGTAAAATACAGTATTTAAGTTTGCACTCTACACTAATTGATTACATTTTAATGCTTTATTATGAAGAATTTCAAATGTAAGCGTCTTTTACAAGAGGACTATGAAATAAAGCAGTATGAGTAGCTAAAGTTAATTTGTATGGTGAAAAGGTTGCCTTTTCTGATTCCATAGTGTGTATTTTCAGTGGTATATGCCATTACCTATTTTTTACATAGTGTTCATATGTATTGGGCTTTCATCCAATATTGAAAAAAAAAAGATAATTTAAAATGTCAGTTTCTATTTTTTTGTAGGAATGATCCATGGGTCTCTTAACTGTACAAAATCTGTATAAACCAAGGAATGGAACAATTACATGTTATAGCTCAAAAGTACAAAGGTGCTGCAGATCTAATCTGTCATTTAGAAAAACTTCTTGCTGCTTATGTCCCCTCTCTGCCTGACTTGGTGTTTATGACTGTGACAATCCATGATAATATTTAGCCTCGGAAGCAAATAACCAAAAGAGTAACAATTTCACTTACAATATTTCATTACCTTCAACAGGACATGTGGATGATTCTATCACTAAAGCCAATGAATGTATGTTGAGGAGTCAGATTTTTGTAAAAAGATAGGTGTATTCTTTATTGTAGGGAAGTTTAGAGATTTGCCACTTACCACAGCACATATTTAGTTATATTCTCTATTAAATTAGCATAGACTCAAAATTGATATGGAAATTATATCTTTGCTATTCTCAAGTGAAAAAAATTCTTAAAATAAATATATCTGTAAGAGATGCATCAATATGGAATAGTGCATGCTTTATCACAGTGTCTAACAAAATTACTGTGACAGGAATAGTTCAGTGATACCTCACAGTGAGCTAGAAGAATGTGAGGTTATGTGATATTCACCAGGGTTCTACATTTTAGTCATGCAAAGTTTCCATTACTCTGGTATCCGTTTCAATCACTGAAAGATGTCTTGTACTGCTATTTTTCAGTGCGGCTGTTAATTTGAAATTTCATCCTCCTGCTAGCTCTATGATACTTAGTCTAAAACAACCAGAGAGAGAGAGAGAGAGAGAGAGAGAGAGAGAGAGAGAGGGAATGAAAGGGGTTGGTGGAGTAATGTCTAAGAAGGAATAGAGAAAATCAAAGAGGCAAATTCTAGAAGTTAATTCAACAATTTGAGAAAAGTGCTTATCTAGCTTTTGCCGACAGTTTACATTAATACAATGGCCAACAGGAGGGTCAGGATGCAGAAATGGGTCAAACTGAACTTCAAAAATGAAGAAGTTAATACTTCCCCAGACAGACAATAGCTGAGAGAATTTATCAGCCCCAGGCCTTCCCCACAAGAAATGCTAAAGAGACTCCTCAAGTTAAAACAAAAGAGACTTAAGGAGAATTAGGATATGCCATTTACAGGAACCTAATAATCTCAATGAATGCAAACACTGTATGTCATAAACATGAGTTAAATAACAAGAGCGAAAATGGGAAAAGGGACTTAGAGACAGAGAGACTGAGGTGGGTGTGAAGGGAAAGGGAATTAAAATAAGAAACATGATGTATTGAGTGCATGTACCTACACTCCAAGATGAATGTAAACTTCATGTGCTGCAAACACATCTGGTTGTGCTGGTTCCCACCATTGTGGCGATCCCAAGAACTGCCAGCAGCAGGGTGAGCCATACTGACCATCTGGGATGAACTAGAGTTTGAACCAGGATGGGGACGGGGTTCTTTCTAGTGGGATGCTGGATGGGGGTAAGTAAGACAATATGCACATTCCTGTCCAGTTGGTGGGCAGGTAGCTATAGATGTCACTTCCACCCATGAAGAAAACTCCATGTGAATAACCTGGGCACCCAGACAGATGGTAGGAGACCCGGTGTTTAAGTAGGATGCTGTTGGACCTGGAGCAATGATGGCTTGCCAAATGGAGTTTATTTATGGAGATGGAGGTTGACAGTGTGTGACCTTGCAGACATGCAGAGTAAGGTTCATGTTGGAAGTGATTGGGGCTAGTGGGTCACTGTATTCAAGAAGACCCAATGAGAAGATAGGAGACTTGGCTTCCAACACAGGTGTGAGTTAAGTGGGTTTGCCTGAATGTGAAGAAATTTATTAATTGTCAGGGGACCTTTGTCCCAGCAGAAGGAAGAGACTGGCGGGGATGAGGGTGGCCTATCTATTTGTTGTGGAACTGAGGCCCTTCTCAGTGGGGATGCATGGATGGAGGGCCCTTTGTAGGTCTCATGTTCACTGAGGGGGCCAGGGAGTTCTGTGATGATATTGCATTTCTCCTGGAGGAGGTACCCTAAGGAGAGACCCCCCCCCCAGAAAAAGAAGTGATTGAGGCTGGTGAGTCATGGTCTACTAGTGCAGAGAAGGGCCTGAAATGTGAATGGTTGTGTTAAGGATCCAATCTCATCAGTGGCAGGAGTGTAGGGTTGGGGAGCTAAGTGCTGTCTCACTTCATATGGAAAGGTGACCCTGAGAATCTGTGACTCCCTAAAACATGAGACTTCAGTAGAGAAGATCGTGAGAAAGCTCGGGTGTTATCCTGAGAGAAGGAGTATTTGGTGGGCCATGTATGCAGAGCCTCTAAGGGATACACAGCCAGCAGGGTTCTTGCCTCACGGAGTTTGATACGAGATCTATGGTGGTTTTGATAAATCAGGACAAGTACTGAGGAACTAGTCTGTGAGATGGGTGAGGATGAATAAGAGGGATGTATTTTTGGAAGCAGGAAATGTAGACAGAGTGTGAAGGATGAGATCTGGGTGGGGTGGAGTGTGAGAATTTGCCCTGGAGCCAGAGATCAATGATGGCATCCAGAAGAGTAACTGAGTCTACTGGAATGTTTATGTCCTGCAGCAGTGTAAGAGTGAAGTGGGTGAATCCAAGCATTGAAGGGTCATTAAATTTACAGGTGAAATTGCAGAGCCCGCCAGGAGGAGGCACAGGAGGGAAAGAAGGTACATGTTATGATGATCTAGCCAAAGAAAAGGCGTTACAGGGAATCCTTATCAGGGTGTTTTGAAATCTTGGTGAGTGATGACCTGGTTAATGGCACTAGATGTTGAACTGTGGTGAACCCATAAAACAACAGAGCAACACCCCAGATTTGGGGTTCTGAACAAGACCTCCCCAAAATAACTTTGAAGGAGAGACTGAATCAAGTTTATTGAGTGGCCTTTTCACTGGTGGGCTGAGAGGAGGGATCAGGGAGGCGGAGTTCGCTGAGGGCAGTGGCTGCATGGCTGTCGGCTGATATGCTGCTGTGCCAGGCACGCCTCCAGCTAGCAGGGCAGGTGGGTGGTTACAGGATGTGAGGATGGACATGCTCGTTCCCAGAGCTTGGGCTGCTGGGAGCAGTCACTTTGGGGACTCGGGGGGCACCTGGGCACCAGACCTGCCAAATATGAAAATATGTATTTGTGAAATCATTAATGTAAAGCAAGGATGGGAGATCAGAGATACAAGGAATAAAGTTTTGAGTATGACTGAATTAAGTTGCTATCAATTTGAAACAGAGATGTTCTATGTAATTTTCATGGTAACCACAAAGGAAATACTTGTAGAACATATAATGAGAAAGGACACGAAGCATGTCACTATGAAGAAGTCAATGTGGCACAAGGAAAGATAATAAGAGAGGGGAAAAAAATAAAGCTGAAAACAAAGTGACGGTAATTCATTTTTACCTAATAGAAATTATTTTAAATGTGAATAGGTTAAACTTTCCAACTAAAGAACATAATTTGGCTGAATAGGTTAAAAAAAAAGACATAAACAAGTTTCAAATAGATGACATCTATAAGAGGCTTCAGATCTAAGGACACACAACATGCACAAGTGAAGGATAGATATAGGTACTGCATGCAAATGGCAATCCAAAGGGAAGAGTGGTGGCCAAACTTTAACCAGACAAAATAACACAAAGTCAAAAGTGTCATAAGAAATAAAGGTCATTTTAAAATCATGAAAGTTTTGATAGACCAGAAAACATAGTAATTGTAAATATGTATGCACCTAACATTGTAGCTTCCAAATATAAAAACAAATATCCGTAAGATAGAAGGAAGAAATAGGTAGCAAGACAATAATAGTGACAGGGGGTTCCACTTTTGGACCCCGGCTTGAGTTGGCAGGTCAGGACGTTCCTGGGCAGCCTATCCGCACTGGCTTGGCCCACGCATCAGCAAGATGAACCTCAAGTAAGGTGAGAAACGTCTTGGACAGAAAGTACTGTTGCCTTTGTCCCTCATTAGTGGTTTTTTGTTTTTTTTTTCTTTTCATTTCTCTTCTGATCCAAGCCATCACTATCTGGTAAAGCCAACAATACCTACAACACTAAGGAACTTTTAGAGACATAAATGATAAGGAGACGTGGGCAGGCTACCAAAGATCTCCCAGAGAGCTGCAGTCTGACAACTGCCCCCAGATTCCATTCTTGGAGGCCAGGATCAACATAGTACTCAGCACTGATGACTGCAGACTCAGTAGGGCTAACGAGCATAAAATCAAGTTTTGGCCTGTGCCCCCCACAGAGCAGTGGCCATCAGAGAAATCTCACTATATGTGTATGTATACATAATATATGTATATATTGGTTTTGTTTCTCCTTTTATTTTCTCTTTCTCTTATTCATCCTGTTACCTGTCTGATGCATTCTCTTCTCTACATATTCTTTCTTGTTGTTGTTGTTTTGGTTTTTACTTTTATTGACTCTTGCCTGGATCATATCTCTCCTTCCTCAACCAAATGCTGTGATTTTTCCTTTTCTTTTCATTTTTTCTCTACTTTTCATTTTTCATATGAGTAAATATTGTCTAGATTCTACATGGTTTGACCAACTACTCTCACCTTTCACTCTTCCTAAACTATCTACTCAAGTTTCCCAAAGTATAAGTAACATCCTATTTTAAATTTTACATCTACTAGAACTTTCTTCATTACCTCTATACCTTATCCTATCTCTCATTATCCTTACTACAAGCAGGGTAAAACCACTCTACTAACAGGATACCCACTACATACAAATTCCTGGTTTATATTGGATTCTACTTTATAATGGTGTTAAACTTCCTTTTATGGTTAAAGGCACAAAGTTAATATTTACCACGGTCGGTCACTTTCATGAATGTAATTGATGCTATTGCTAATGTACTAGTGTAACAAGTGTCCCATACAGGTTATAACCAGTTGTATTTTCTTATATGGTAATACTGTAATTATCTGAGGTAATAATCATTAACATAATCCAGGGTTTTGAGACAACCACAATAGCCAAGAATCACATATACTTAGAAGACAATGAACAAACAGAATTCTCCTTAGAAAGCATTGCTATCTGTCTTCAAGTAACCTCCCATAATCAAAATATAAAAATTATCACTGAAACTAAAAGGGGGGAAATACATATAGATACAAAGAAAATGACAAGACCCAGAAGTAAAATACAACCCCAGACCCCAGCTCACCCAGAACAAGTCCAGATGACAGCAAAGTAGAGGAAATTGGAGAACACTCAACCAAACTTCCAGAAATGATAGCAGCAGAAGTTAAAAAAAACAGATGGATGAGGTTATAGAGAACATCAGATTGAAAATAATTGCCCACGTTAAAAAAGAGATGACAATCATAATGAAAGATCTGCTTAGTGAATTTAGACTAGACACAGATTAAAAAAAAAAAAAAGGAGCTTAGAAAAACAATGGAAAACTTGACCACTCAATTTAGGAAAAAAATGGAACCCATGAAACAGATCCAAACAGATGTCCTGGAAATCAAAAACTGCCTTGAGAGTACACGTGATAGATTAAATGAAAGCAAAGACAGAATCTCAGAACTAGAAGACAGGAATGCACTTCATGACCATGAAAAAGAAAACTTCTTAAAAATAACTAGAGACTATGAGAAATCAATACAACAACTGCAAGATGATGCAAAGAAGAACAACATAATATTGATCTGAGTGAAGGAAAAAGAAGGAGACAGTGGAAAGAATCTAAAAAGATTCACAGACATAATGACAGAACACTCCCCAAGCATGAGAAGAGAACTTGACATACAGATAAGTGAGGCATATAGAATAATAGTGACAGGGTTCAAAACCCCAATTCTGTAATGTTCTGCTAGAAACAATCATATAGAAAGAGAGGACTTGACTACTATGGACCCATTGGACTTAACGGGAGTATACAGAAGACTCCACACAACATCAGCAGAATACTCTGTTGTTAAGTGCACATGAAACATTTTCAGACCACACGTTAGACCACAAGATAAATCTTAACCAATTCTAGAAGATTGAAACCATACGAAATCTCTTTCTGACCACAATGGAATTATACTAGAATTCAGTACCAGAAGCAAACCTCAAAAATCTGCACATACTAGAAGTAAAAAAAAAAAAAAAAAAAAAAAAAAAAAAAAAAAAAAAAAAAAAAAAAAAAAAAAAAAAAAAAAAAAAAAAAAAAAAAAAAAAAAAAAAAAAAAAAAAAAAAAAAAAAAAAAAAAAAAAAAAAAAAAAAAAAAAAAAAAAAAAAAAAAAAAAAAAA
>PVJO010015844.1:0-43817 GCA_004026905.1 Hystrix cristata | reverse complement strand
AAAAACTTTTCCTCTATCAATTTAGGTTTGAGTAGTCAGGTCTTGAATTAGCCAATGGGCATATAATTAACAGGAGAAAAAAACAAATTTAATTCACAAACTTGCAGGAAGACTCTTTGAGTAACTCGAAAGTAGCCAGGGATATAGGTTTATGCATCAATTTAAGAAAAATTGGGGGGGGCAGGGTGGGAAGCAGGGCGTTGTCTAGGATTTCAATGGGAAAGTGCTATAGAGGAAGTTCAGCTTGGCTTTTTGGTGCTGATGGGAATGGAAGGACCCTTTCTGGATGAAATCTGCCCGTGGGGGTGGGTGGTTATGTCAGTTGAATTCAAACTTCATAGTGTTCAATTAGTCAGTGTTCTCTAGAGAAAAAGAACCAATAGTAGTGTGTGTGTGTGTGTGTGTGTGTGTGTGTGTGTGTGTGAGGAACATGTGGAAAGCAGAGATTCATTATGAGGAATCTGCTCATGTGATTATGGAGACTAAGTCCCATTACCCACCAGTCTGCAAGCAGGCTGGGCTTTTGGAAGGCGACTGAACCGTAGGGACACTATAGCTAAGGTACTATTAGGAGATGGGGTCTGGGCGGAAGAGATAGGTCACTAGTGATGTGACCTCGAAGGATGTACCGCCTGTCTTGACTCCTCCCTTTTCTCTCTGCTTTCTGACCACCATAATGTGAGCAGACTTCTTCCACCATGACCCTCCACTGGGCCATTTCTGCCTTGGAGCTAGCTAACCATGAACCAAATAAATGTCCCTTCCTTTAAGTTGTGGGAATTGTATATTCTGTCCCAGTGATAAGAAAGTAACTAAGACAACTGCCTCTCCCATAAACAGCAGGTATTCAATAAGCATTTTAGGATTGAATCAATAAAATCGCTTTCCACCTGATGATTATTTAATATTATCCATAGACACTAATCTGTACTTGCAAAAACCTTTCAAATCGAGGTGAGGCTTGTCTTTCCAAGTGGCACCGGAATCTTATATATCATAAGCAGTTTTACATAGTGGATAAAATGATGAACTTTGACTCCAAACTGAACTAACTTGAAAGCATGACATCAATCCCACTGATCCCAGGCAGGGTTCTAAGGGCCTCAATTTCCTGATCTGAGACGGGATAACACTACGGATAAGTGAGATCGCCAAAGAGACGGGATGCAGCAGGGAAGGATTCGCAGAGCTAACAAGAGTCTCTGTCCTTTTCCAAGTGAAACAGAAGTGCTCTCTACACAGCCCTCTTCAATTGTAAATTTTCTCTTCCTTCCTTTCTGTCTCCAACAAATGCCACCTCTGAGATAGACAAAAGTATCTAGCAAATTGTCCTCCCAGTTTTCAAAGTTAAACATTTGCCAAATCCTGTAAGCCAGTAACTGAGACTGTGTGGTATCAAAGAGGAACAGTCATGTAGATCATTAGAATAGAACAGAGCACCCAGAAATAGACCCACACAAATATTGCCAAATAAGTTTTGACAAATTCGAGTTTGAGAGACTTTAAAGCAATTCAAGAAGGGTAGCCTTTTCAATAAATGCTGCTGGAGCAACTGGACATCCACAGTCCAAAAAATGAATCTCATCTTAAAACATACGTCTTCTCCAAAATTAACTTCAAATACATCATAGGGTTAAACACAATGTTATAAAACTTTTAGAAAAATATACAGAAAATATAGTCATTTTCAAGACAAAGGGTGAGATGAAGAGCTCTTCATTTTGGCACCGAAAACATAATTCATAAAAGGAATAAATGATAAAATAGGACTCTTCAAAATTAGAAAAAAGAAAAAAATTAACCTTGTGAAAGAACCTAATTTAGAAGGTGGAAAGGCAAGCTACAGGCTGGGTGAAAATAATTGTTAACTACATGCCTGGGAAAGGCCTTGTATCTAAGAACTCTCAAAATGCAACAAGAAAAAAAAAAACAGAATAGCTACATGGAAAATGGGCAAAAGACAAAAATAGATATTTTGAAAAGCAAATATAAATCATAAATAAACACACAGAAAAAAGTTCAATACCATTAACCATTAAGGGAAATACTATAAATTTGACACCTCAAAAAAGAAATTTGACACCTCGATTATTAGATATTCCTACTTAGCCATCAAAATGGCTAAAAATAATTAGTGGTAATGCCTAATGTTGTCAAGAATGTAAAGAAACTAGGTCATTCCTATATTGCTGTTGTAAGGCAAAGTAATAATTCCATTCTGGAAAAGAGTTTGGTGATTCCTGATAAAATTAACATTGCACCTACCATATGATCCAACAATTCCACTTTTGGATATTTATTCTATAACAATGAAGATTTATGTTCACATAAAAACACACATATGTGTTCAAAGCAGGTTTGCTCATAGTTGTATAAACTAGAAATTACCCAGATACAATTCGTTGCATGGGTTTAAAACCTTCACATAGTTACAGTTTGGGTCTCGAACATCCCTCAAAAGCTCGCTCCCTCAAAAGCTGGGTTCCCGGCTGATGAAGACATTGGGAAGTGGTGGAAATTTTAGGAGGCAGGGCCTCATTGGAGGAAGGCAGGTCATTATGGATGTACCCTCCAAAGGGACCTTATGACCGCTGACCCTTCCTTTCTCCTTTTGCTTCCTGGATGCCATGATGTGAGAAGTTTTATTCTACCACACCTTCCCTGTCCTTTTCCTCACCATATGACCAAAACTAGCAACCACTGGCTGAACCCTCTGAAACCATGAGCCAAAATAAACCTTTCCTCCTTTCAAGTGTTTTTTCTCATATGATTTTTTGCAGTCATTTGCAGTGACCAAAAACTGACTAACACATGCATCCTGGAATACTACTAGGCAATAAAAAAGAACAAACTAGTGGTCCACACAGTCTACTTAACTGGCTCATAAGGGAATGATGCTTACTAAGACCCAAAATGCCCTCAGATGTTTGCGTACTATGTAATTCCATTCATTCTTGCTATGACAGAATTACAGAGACAGAGAACGTGATTGATTGCTGGGACCGGGGAAGTGGGGGAGCAAGGGGTAGAGTGGAAGGTAACTACAGGATTCACGTGTCTTGACTGTGATGGCCATTAAACAAATAAATACCTGTGAAAAAACTGAATAGAACTGGGAACATGAACAAACACACATGAATGTCTGTAAAAATGGTGAAATCTGGATTTGGGTTGAATCAAGGTCATTCTCTCGCAGCGACTCTATACCACACAGTCAACATGCACGATGCCACAACGGCAAGAAACTGAAAGAGGCCTACTTTCTTCTGTTACACCTCAGAACTACAGGTACACTTATAATCAACACAAATAAATTTTTAATTAAAACAATATATGATCATGAACATTTTTTCTTTTATAATGGAGGACATATTTTCTGTGATTCTATATAATTTTATATTTTTTCAATTCTTTCTGGTAGTCTTGAATTTTCTATCACTAAATGATAAGTGAGTTAGTGAGCAATTGAAATTTATTGATTAGAATATTAAAATTATAAACACGAACAAGCTCGAAATAGAAACATTTACTCTTTGTGTCTGGAAAGTTTCTCTTTCTACTTTAGCCAGCAATTCCCTATGAAATGCAGGGGGAACAAGATGACAGTCAAAAGATCCAGAATCATGGCACGACATGTCATAATTTCACAGCAGTAGTCTTAGATTGTACTAACATTAGAAACTGCAAATCAGGTTTGTTTATGATTTTCCCATAAAACCCACAGGCAATAGTAGTTGCCATCACAACTAATTATTCAAATTCCTGCCTGCCATAAAAATATGGTTTTATACTGCCTTTTCAAAAGAAGAGTTTATTTTTTAAAGCAGTTCAGGTTCATGGCAAAATTAAGAGGATGGTACAGAGATAACCCATATACCCTGAGCTACCGCACATGTCCGCCTTCCCACGGCCAACATCCCCATCCGAGCAGTACGCCGGACAACTGACAGAGCGACGGTCAGCACACCCAGAGACGGGGGTTTGTGTGCGCTTCACTAAAGGGTGCGACGCCGTGTATTTCCCACTGTGTATCGTGAAGGGTAACTCCACTGCCTAAAACTGCTCTGTGCGCTATTTATTCCTCATCCTAACCCTTAGCAACAACTGATCTTTTTACTGTCCCCAACGTTTTGCCTCTTCTAGAAGGCCATACACATAATTGGAATCACACAGCACATACCCATTTCAGAATGGCTTCTTTCACTTAGTAATCTGCATTTAATTTTCCTCTATGCCTCTTCTCCCCCTCTGTCTTTTCATGGTTTGATCACACATTTCTTTTTAGCACCGAATAAATATTCCATTGTCTGGAATGAACCACAGATTATTGATCTATTCACTTACTGAAGGACATCTTGGCTGCTTCCGAGTTTGAGCAATTACAATCTGCTCCAAACATTTGTGTGCACATTTTTGTGCAGATGAAAGTTTGCACTGCTTTGAATGGGTTGCGAAGAGGATGATTTACGGCTCGAACTGGAAGAGGAGATCTGGTCTTGTAAGAAACTGCAAAACTGTCTTCCACAGTGGCCGCGGGTTGCTTGCCTGCCCTGCAGGGACGAGCGAGCATCCCCGCGGCGCAGAGAGCGTGTGCTTTCGGCCCAGGACAGAACTGTATCAGTACGCAAGCGGGTGTTTAGTTCAAAACAGAGTGACTCTTCCTCCCATTTCTCTGCTTTGCCAACCCTCTGGCTTCCTCGTGGTAGCGTCCGAATCCCACGTCTGAGTAGAAGCTACTTTTTGTTTAGTGCAGGTTTAGGAGAGATCGTCTATTTAACTAAATTTAAATTATTGTAATGCTGAGTTGAATCATATGTAGAGCTCTAAATCAGTAACCTTTTGCTCATGGAAATTAAAAGTAGATTTGCTTAGAAGCACGGTAGCTGAAAGACTTTAAACATTTTAGTATATGTGCTGCTAAAGCAAGCACTAAGCACTTATCTTTCTTATTTTTTTTTACTACTTCTCACCATCTAGTATAAGAGGTATGCTCAAAAAATACAGTGAATGATTAAATTAAAACATTTCTCATGGTAAAAAACACATTGCCATTCAGTCCCTCGAAATACTCCCCCATGCTTTGAATACACTTATCTGATCGTTCTTGCCACCGAAGCAGTTCTGGAGTTGTCTTTCCTGAGTGGCTTTAGTCCCACCGTCCAGGCTACTTCAATGTCCTAAATGGATTCAAAACATTTACCTTTCATGGCTATTTTGACTTCGGGGAAGAGCCAGAAATTTCACAGTGCCGGATCTGGTGAATAAAGTGCATGAGGACACACCACAGTGTTTTTATGAGCCTGCCTTTCGGTTGGATGGCACTTGACAGCAGCATTCCCTGGAGCTTTGATCACACCCCATAAAGATACCAGGAGAAAGGATTTCCAGAACTGCTTCACAAAGTGCAAAGAACAGTGTGATTCTGTGACTGAAGAGGAGGGGCTATCTCAAGGTGGGTAGGGCAATGTGTCTTACTGTAACACTGTAATGAAATGTTTTAAAATGTCAACATTTGTTGTATATTTTGGTCACCTCATAGTTTCCGTTAAGCATTAAAAGACAGCAGAAGCAGGGCATGGTTGTGCACCCCTATAATCTAGGTCAATATCAATTAAACAAACAGAAGGAAGACAGGAATGAAGGGGTAGGCAGGAGGGAAGGGAGAGAAGGGGGAGGGGAGAGAAGTAGAGGGAAAGGGAAGGGAAGAGGTAAGGACGAGGGAGAGCCACGGACAGAGGCATAAAGGCCTACAAATTGGGTCACGCTTGCTAACAACTTGAGAGCTGACTACACTGAGCTTCCCCAAGCCCCCAGCTCCCACTCACTCGGCTCTGCAGAACCCAGGAGGCTTCGTCCCTCTCCACACAGTCACCGTCACCACTCATCCCCACAGCAGTCACCAGGAGAAATGTGAGCAGGCACACAGCCCAGATCCCCGCAGTGTTCGGCAAGTTTGACAAATACAGATGGTGTGTTCCGAGAGCTAGGTAAACACATGGGTTTCCTCTGGTAGGAAGCCGCTCCCCTGAGGCACAGTGGAAAGGTCCCCTGGCATTTGGAGAATGTCAGTCCCCACAGATGGGAGGAAGCGGCAGGCGCGGGCAGGAGAACTGAACTTCTGCAGAAGTTCATAGCACAGGGATGCACTACGCACTGGGTGCTCATCGTTATTTTTCTCTGTCAATATTTTTATTTCTCTTAATTTCTTGTAACACTTTTTGTTATGGCCTATAACTAACCTTCGACACTGAAGAGTGACTTTAAGGTCTGGAAAGAAACTAAAGCTGTGGCAGGAACTTCTCCATTTCACAGCTTTGCCCTTTTCCTTCACTGCTTTATAAAAATGTGCCTATTGTCTCAAACTGTTTGCGCCGGCTGGAATTCTGTGTGTCCACTCACCGGTCAGAGTATGTGCTTTACCTCTGAAGCTAGATGGAAACTTACGTGTTCTGCTGACACTTCAGTACTTCCCTACGCTATTCACCTTCTGTTCTCCAGCTCTGCAGTTCACACACAAATTCTCAGTAATGGAGAAGATGCTTACGATTAGTACTCACATTCAAGTATCTGGAGTTTCATTCCTATATTCCTCCTCCTTCGTCGAAACATACCAATATTGAGATGGGGTACATTACTATTAAAGTGTAAGGACCATTCTTTCAATATCAAACCATATGCCCAATACTCCTTAATATCTGGCTTATAAAAGATTATTAAAAACACTTTTTCACAGTAAAAAATGAAATAAAATCATTACAATTATGAAGCTTTTGTACTCCAGTCCTGCCCACAAGTAAAGAAAAAGCTTTCAATGTTCAATTGTTCATTTGCTTTTTCCTATTTCTCCTCTTCCTTGTTTGACAATATGGTTGTGTCCTTAGACCACAAAATGTTTTGAGTTAAATGGAATAGGGAAGAGGGGCTGGGGATTCAGCCCAGTGGTTAGAGTGCTTGCCTCAGAGCACAAGGCCCTGAGTCTGATTCCCAAAACCAAAAAAGAAAAGAAAAGAAAAGGAATAGGGAAGAAATTGGTGTTTCATTTCCTTCGAGGGGCTAACCAGTTAGAGAATTGCGTGAGAATGGGGAAATGCAGGCGCGGATTTAAGAAGCACTTACTCTTGCTCATGTTTTGATGGAAATGGGTGGGTTAGAGGGACACAGTGTGCAAGCAGATGCCATCAGCACGGGCAGACGCTCTTCTGTTTCAATAGCGCTCTTCTGCATCCTCCTCGGTTCTCCCAGGAATGGGAAGGGTTTTGTTTTTATTCCACCCCCCGGGCACCTTACTAAGTCTCATCACTCCCCCTGGAGAAGGAGGAAGCCTCCAAATTAGTCAAGTCTACATCTGGCTTGCACAGCTTTAGGGCCTAGCACAGACACAAAGAAGAAATCCAGAATTTTTTTTAAATCTAGGTTATTAAGATTAAATTTTAAATGTGAAGAGCTGCTAAAATTTTATCTGGTTTGTTGTCCTTGTCTGAGTTTTGTGCCCCACTCCCAGCCCTGCCTTCCTCTCTCCACTCTGTACTACCTTCACCTTTCCCCCCTCTTTCCCCTCTCCTACTTCTTCACTCACATAATTCAGTACTCTCGCCAGTCAACTATGCTGGATGACAAAAGATGCATCTTAGCTTTCAGTTGTTTGCCAAGAATTTGAGTTCTCAGTTTTACAGGACGTCTGAATTTTCAGTGCTACACAGCACTTCACCATGTGTTAAGGGTAAGAAACAACACACATCTACTGCTCTCCGGCTCTGTGGATCAGAGTGCAGGGACAGTATAATGGGGTTCTCCAACTGGGGTCTCGTGGGACACATTCTCCCATAGAGACTCTACTAGGGAGAAAATCTGTGTCCCAGTCAATTCAAGCTGTCGGGCACAATCGATTCCCTTTTCTGCAGGACCGAGGACCCCAGGCGCCTGCCAGGTTTTGACTGATGTGGTAGTTCAGTGGCAAGGCCACCCTCAGTTCTAGGGGTTGCCTGGTCCTTGCTACATGGTCTTCCCAGCATCGACTCTTACTCACCACCCCAGCACAGAGATCCCCAGCGCGATCTGCTGTAGTAAGACTGCATATTGTATTGACCAGAAGCAAATCACGGATTCCATCCACACTCAAGGGGAGGGAACTTACAAAAGAGGTGAGGATAATGGGGAACGATAGTTTCTCTACCTACTATGGGGGATGGACTTATTATTGTGGTCAACTTGCGCAGGAACACCCAGCTGAACTGAGTTGGTGGGTCTGAGCATAGAAGATCCACCTGAGGATTGCTGCCAACACAACGTAAAGGAGACGGGAGCAGAAGATGGCGGCCGGCTGTTTCCCAGGAGACGCCCTGCTGTGGCTGGTTCTCCCCAAGGGAACTTGGCCGGTCCCCTCACAGAAGGAGCTCAGGGCCTTGCTGTCACTGAGGATGGCTGCTGTTTCAGGGGAGCTCCGGTCTTCATCTCCACTGTGCGCATTGTACCCTGCTCCAGTACAGATTTCTTCAGCCTTCTAGTGCAGACACGGATGTGCATGGGACACTGCTGCGGGCTCCCAGCCCTTGACTGGGTCTTTCTAATCCCTAGTGCATAGATAGATGTTCTGCACCTTTCCTGCATTTGGCTTTGTGTAAATGTTGTAATTTGTAAGTGTTCTGTATCAAATCTGCTCTCTTGCAAACCATTGACTCTAAAAAAAGTAACTAATACAGGGGTGTAGTAAGAATGATATACAAAATAATAATAAAATATAAATATATTCAAAAACTTGGATTGCTTAAAATTTATCTCTGAGAAGGGGTGCAGATTAAAATTAGGCTTAAAGTAAAATGAATATGCCAATATGTTGCACATTGTTCAAATATAGTAGAAGTGCTCAGGGTGGGCTCTGTTAACTGGGATTATTTCTAAGGATGCACACGTGAGAGTGTGTGGTGGGCTCCTTTCTATCCTCATATCTGGAACAGAATCATTTAGCACCCATTAGCTACAGAGCTAGGTTTATCAGATTTACTATTATTGAAATTTTGGACTGGATTTTTCTTAGTTATAGGGGTTATCCTGTTCCTTCTGGATTTTTTTACATAATCCCTGCCCTCTACTTTGATGCCAACAGAATCTTCTCAGTCATGAAAAAAAAAAAAAAGCCACCAAACATTGTAAATATTATAGCCACAGAGGCAAAATCCAGCCCACCTACAACACTGTATAAAATGGCAACTACCACTGTGCTTCCACCCCCAGCACGCTGAAATGGCGTGTGATGCGGTATCACACAGCAGGGATTACAGCTTCATGGGGCAGCTCCACCTCCAGGCAGGAGTCATCGTCCATCTAGAGATGTAACTGAGCCGCCATCATTGGGCTAATCCACTATTTCTTCAAGCTGTGGGTTTCACAATCAAACCCGTGAACATCAGGGATGTTGGCCTTCTCCTTACCTATTTTGCTGTAAAATTCATTTGTTGGTAAGAACGTTGTGCAGGATGCCATTTCATAATGGAAAATAATGCATTCGGTGACTCCGCTGGTGCTGACCCCGTGACAAACACAGCAAAGAGAGAACGCAGACCCACACCCAGAGCGGGTGTCTGCTTGACAACAGACCATCACTGGCGCCTCCGTGCAGCAGCCCACCGGTCCACGCTACCGGTCTGCCTGCTGGGCAGCGGGGCTGGGAAGAAGGCCCGACTGCTCTCTCCTCCAGAGACACTGGGCCCTCGGTGGCCTCTTAACAGCCAGCTGAGCCTTCGTGAAGACCAGACTGTCGTCAAGCTCGCTCGAGACTTCCACCCCCGCTCCACAGCCCTGTAAGCCCACCTCGTGAGAACCGCGCAGGGGAGGAAGGCACCCAACTGACACGGATGGAGTGGGCCATCTGGTCCCTGTGGTCACTGACAGGCTCTTTTGGTTTAGACACTTTGCTGATGTATTTCTGCAATGTGCAAATATCCTCACGTTCTGTGACCATTCCAAGAAATTCATCTACGTTTTCCTCCCTGGACTTCTATTCCTCCCAAATCCATGAGAATCTGACTGAATCTTTAGGCACGTCTAAAAAAAATGCTACAAATCCATACTTTAGGCCATTTATGTTACTGGACAAGTAGAAAATCACTTAAAAATGTGCCACCTGCAGGGTCTCCGTCCCAAAATCATCCCTGCTGAACTACACTGCTGCAGAATTCCGCTTCCCTAACACCAACGTGTCAGGTGAAAGGGTCTGCAAGCAAACCAAAGCATAAGTCTTTCCTGATGTAAGAAGGTTTTTGGAAAACTCACGGTGCAGTCAAGGGTGGAAGAAAACGGAAGCAACCTGAAGGGCAGCAGAGGCCATCGGTGCGGCGTCTCCTGATGACGACACATTCCCGTGACCGCTGGACCTGCTTGAGCTCTGTCTGCCCTGTCCCTTGCTCACAGGTAAAAGAACACAAGGGAGTGTGGGGATCTCTGAGACGGCAGGAAAGTGGATCTTGGTTATACGAGAGAATGTAGTTTTCAAAACTCTGTAGTCTCCACGGTGGAAAAGGGGCTTTTCAAATATAACTTAACTGAGTTGGATTATAAAGACAAAAATAAAATAAAAGGAAAGGCAAGTTTTATAGATGAAAGTAATGAAATCATTTTTTCAAACATACCAGTAAGAAATTGAAAAGAATATACTTGAGATTCATAGAAGCCCATTTAAAAACAGAGGCTGGGCTTAGAGTCTGGAGCATCGAGAGCACGATTCTAAATCATAGCTGGACATCTGAACCATCACGCAGATATGGGAGATAGTAGTTCTGGGTCTTACCCTCAGAAATACAGAAGAGGAGACATCATTTAAATTAAGAAAAGAACAAACATTATATTCCAGAAAATACCAATACTTAGGTTAAACTTTTTTAAAAAATGAGTCCTTAGCATTAAGTTTTAATATAGCGTCCTTACCAAAAATGACATTGAAATACAATAAAATAACTATGAATATTTTTATGCCAACAAGTGTGACAATTTAGAAAAAAATAACAATGTTTTAAAACTACCAAATCAACTACCAATCCTAATATGTAGGAAGAAACATATTAATATATTTATAATAGAAACAACTGTGATTTTTTAACCAAAAAGCCTCTCATAGGAAGAGTCCAGACAAAGATGGTTACACTGCAGAATAACATCAAAAATATGCGAAAAGCAGATAGCACTAATCTTGCACAAATAATTTAGGGGAAGAAGAATAAATATCCAGCTCATTTTATGAGGACAATACAATACTAATGCTAAAATCTAATAAAGGATTATAAAAGTCAGAGCATTATAGACCAGTATGTTTCATCGAAATAGATAAAAAAAAAAATACTAGACAGACAAATCCAGGGATTTATAAATCATGATGAATTGTCCCTTGAACACAGATACCAGTTCCTCCAGAGAGGCCATGTGGAACATGGGAGATTGAAAACCTGAAGATGGACTTGTAAAAAGTGTACACACACACACACACACACCTGTTACCTACTATAAATGGCACAGTTTCTGATTCCTAACACAGTTATGTATATTTTCACCAGAGAGCATTAACTTGGATTTTAGAGGTATTATTTTCTCCTGATCAAATGAGTGTACCACCCTGAATATCAACAGAAAAGTAGATAAGGTGGAGAGAAGAATATGTCTCATCAAATAGGATCCTAAATCATTTTTTGAGAGTGGCAAGAATAGGAGTTTTAACTCCTCATCTTCATTCCAAGGCACTCCCGAGTTAACTCAAACTTTTAAAGATTACTTCTAAGTTCTCACAGTCTTACACATCCTCTACTTTTAATGAGCATTTAATACACTCCTGGCAAATCTGGTCATTGTGACCCATTACTGCACAATATCTTCCAACTAAAGCATGACATACTCAGATGAATTTTATCCTCTCTGTAGGATGAAATCATCACAAAAACTTTCTTAGCAATGGAAGCTATTTCTTTGCTCTACTTTAAAAACATACCACAATTATAACACCTAAATATAGCAATATATAGCCAATTAAGCCTACTCTAAGTGGAATGTGTGAAGCTTCGGGGTACATGCTCTCTTATGTCATTTCAATTACATTTCAGGATTTGTATCTTGTGATATAACATCGAGAGTTCTATTTATCCTCTGCATTCTTGGCTGGTACAGTAAAAATTTAAATTAAAACCATTATTTACTTGCAGAGATATTGTCAGCTTTAGCCAAGTAAACAGTTACATAGTAGAGACTCCTTTTTTTCATAATTATTAATCATATCCACAAATTGAAACACAAGACTGAGGAAAAGATACTTTTGGATGCTGACAGGCACTTGGCTGGTCAAAGTGTCTAGCCTGAGTTAACACGTGCCTATTAGAGGGAAACAGAGCGATAGTAAGTTATCCTCTCTAAATCCAAAGCACAGAGAAGGAAACTTGCCCCCCCTGGAAAGTAATAGGGGGAGGGGTGGGGTGACAAGTAAATCATGGGCAGCCAAGCTTGGCTGCACGCAGTAGTCAGTTCCAGCACTCTGAGAGGCTGAGGCAGGAGGAAGGAAAGCTGGAGCTCAGCCTGGGCAATTTAGTAACTTAGTGAGAACTTTTATCAAAATAAAAACAGGGCTGATGATGTAGCTCCCTGTGAAGACCCTGGTTCAACCTCCAGTACCCACCCCTGAATAAAAAGGAGGGGCAGAAAATGAAAAGAGGCCTAGAAGGAAACAATAACGTAAAAATATAATGAAGAAGTAGTAATGACCTGATACTCCGTGGAATCTAGTGCTAGAGGGCAGCTGCCATGGTCGCTAGATGATATGGTATTAAAAAGCACCCCCGAGTCCCTGCGGTTTGATGTAATTTACAAGCTGTAGGCTCCTTATCTACAGTGATCAGCAGAAAAATTTTACTTCTTTCAGTCACCAAGGCTTCTAGGCTGGTCAAGCTCTCGCCACCGGAATGCCATGAATCCCTCACCGCAGTCCTACACCGCACACTAGCTGCTCGTTCCCCCAGAAAGTGATACGCATACGTCTGTGGATGACATTGGCCCAAAATCAGACTCTAACTCAAACTCACCTAATTTCAAGGAGGTGGAGAAGAAACACGCTATGGTGCGACTTGTAGGATAATTACAGATATTTGTTCAAGTAACAATACTATATGATACTTCCAGATAGTGACGAATACACCACATAAAACACTGCTCAGCTGACTACCAAGTATCTAAGGTGCCTTCATTCCCATCAACAAACATCGTTTTTCCTGAGCCTTCTGAACCAAGCTCGTTTGGTCTTCGTACAGCATGCCAGTCACTGAAATGTCGAGTTTGGGGGGAAAAGCAGTTTTCCTGAGGCGGCCAAGCAAGGGGAAGAAAAGCAAATTGCAAACCTGCCTCGGGGAGGGTCGAGTTTGGGGTACTTGTGAGAGAAAGGACGGAGCGGGATGCCCGAAGCCAGGGTCCCTGCCAAACCCTGCCCTACGCAGGTCGGCGGCCGTGAGGGACCGAGGGCGGCGGTGAGTGGCAGGCCGGAGCATCCTGCACAGCTCTCCTCCTGCGGTGGGGAGCTCCGTCTCCTGTCAGATCAGCGGGCCGCCAGGTCCTGGGAGCGGCCCAGCCCCACTGTGAACCTGGCTCCGAGGGAATCTAGGTTGACTCATCAGAAAAGCGCCTGCCACCCGACCCTGCCCCACCCTCCATCCGCGAAAAGTTGTCCCCCGGGAAGCCCTCGCCGGAAAGGGTGGGGCGCCAGCTCGGACCGTCCTCCCGGCAGCCTGGGATGCTCCAGGGTCCCCGGAGCACAGGCGGGCTCCCAGGAGGAAGCCAGCCAGTACACCAGCTGCTGGGCTGGGCCTGTCCTCTAAGCGGCAGGCAGCACACTTCACGGGGACGGCGATAGGCGATAAAGATGAGTTTCAGCCCAGAGCGTAAATCCGCGCATCCAGTCTGAATTCAGTCTCCGTGTCCGGCAGGAACAGACCTCAGGGAAATAATTTAATCACATGGTCCTGCCCGGTAGCACTCCAAGCTACTAGAGAAAACGGACGGTAGGGAGCTGTTTTCCTTTGAAGGCCTCGAAAAGACTGCACAGAGGCAGTCTGAATGACTGTCGGCCACTCACCCTAAAAGCACGCTAAAAGGAGGGAAGAAAGTCCCCAAGGCAGCGAAGCCAGCCGTCAGGGCTCCAGGAGAACTGACCACGACACCGGCGTGCGGTCCCACCTTCCTCCTCTGGGCAAAAACCGCCCGCAGCTGAACGGACCTCTGACAGTTTCCTCAGGCCGGCGCCGAGAAGAGCACCAGCGGTCGCTCCAGACTTCTGGGAGCGAGCACGAAGGACTGAGCTGTAAGAATAAAGGGGGGATGGGATCAGTCCACGCTGCAGAAGGCCGAAGTCCACTCGAAACAGATCGACGCCCGCTGTACCGAACTGCCCGCACCTGCCTCGGTTGTCTGGCAAAAGAGAAAGCAGATCTGCGCGGGGCAATAGCATCGTCCAGAGGCACAAATGAACTCCATGACTTTCAAACAATGCCTCCCATCCAAAAACTAACAACAATAAAGCCTGCAAAAGGATAAAAACTGTCTGCTAACTGTCTGAAAGCTGTCCGATAACGGTACAACATAAACAGAATCACAAGACACCAAAGGGAAATAAAAGCAAAAAAGAATAAAGAGTAGCACAAATAGTGCACACGGGTAAATTTAAAGAAATATCAGTGGTTACTCCGTAGCGAGCCTTCTAACAAACTAACTCTTCATCGTGGGGCCGGAGAAAACATTTTTCAGATCTCTATAGGCTTGGGAAGAAAAGAACACAGACCAGATCAGAATTCACCGGCTGGGCTCTTGCAAACTGCTTATTTCAGGCAGCGGAAGACATTTCCATCACACACAAATGCTCAGAACAAACTGTCGTAGCACAAAGGGTGCGCACTTCACCTTCCAGTGTGCGCCGTTTCCTTTTGTGAATAATATAATTAAAATTACAACAAATGACCACACTTCATCTCAAAAGTATCTGCTCCATGCCCCCACATAACAGAAGAGCAATGTTTATTTTATCCACTACAACTGAGAGTATAAAATAGAATGTCACAATAAAGGCGATACTTCCCATCACAGATTAACAACTCTCAAGGCCAATTTTTCTTATGTTTAAATAAAATATCTTTAATAAAATAAATATCTTACTGTAAATTATGATGTTTTTCTTTTCTGCTTATAATTTAATTGGAAATGAAAGCTATCATGCCATCTTGTATTTAAGGCTTTGAATTTTGAAAGGCAGTGTTAATTATCAGAGTTTTTACATGTTTACCCCTCGCAAGGTACTACACTGAGAACTGAAGGGAAGGAGAAAGACACTCCATGTTTTGCTTATGAATGAGACAAGGATGCAGGCACATCTGCGTCTCTCTGCGGCCCCTCTTCAGTCTGCATCCACCAAGCTTTGGCACTGACACAGCACAATGGAGAGCTCATAGGACCGCATGGTACTAGCCGTCTGGGTATAAATCTAGCTCCACAGTTGATCACTTTGTGACGGCAGGGAGATCAATTAATTCTCTCTATATATGGCAGTTTCCTCACCTCTAAAATCAAGAAAATAACATTACCTATCTCAAAGTATTGCCGTAATTAATATTTTAAGCCAGCTACGATCTGATAATAAATAATATATAATACTTTATTAAATAAATCAGTGTTAGTATTTATTAATAAATGAAAATTAGAATTTTAAGAGCAAATTACTATGACAAATAATTTAATAATTACTAATTTCGACAAGGATCATTTTATTATTTATGTATTCTTATTTCTCAAGCATATAGCTTTCTACTGAATTCATTTCCCTTCTTAGTATAGTGTTACAAAAGGTATCTAGTGTGATAAATGTAGCTAAGAGTATATTGAGAATTTTTCAGCCAGTTCAATGCCTAAGTAGTAGTACATTATGACAAAACATGGCTCATGCGGGCTCCGCATCAGAAAGATATTCTGGTGTGACTCCCCGTACAGAGTGAGTACAAGAGCAAGAATCCTTATCGATCATTTTGAAATGTACACAGAAGAAGCAAATCTGCCATCAGGCTAAATTGTCAGCTGTCGCTGATGCCTCATTTCACCTTCTTCCTAGATCTCTTACATATTACAGCTGCCCCGAACTCCATTTTCCAGAATCCCTGCCCCGGACAGTACCAAGCTAGTTCCTCGGGAGAAGCTCCTGCAAACTCTCGGGGAGGTGGACTGGAGGCCAGAGCTCTGCTCCACAGAGCTGCGCAGCCAGACGCCGGCTTCGAGAGGGCTCCGAGAGGGCTCCGAGAATTCCTACTCGGGAGCTGTAGACCAAAGCGAAGACCGAGACCTTTCCCAGAAACCTGTCGGCTGCAACACCTTCCTGGCAAAGGTGGGGGCAGCACTGTGAGACGAGTGGTCCAGACTCTTCCCTTGGCCTCCCAGCTGCAGCTCGGCCCTCCCCGGCCCAGCTCTGCCCGCACCTGCGTCCTGTTCATTTAACAGCGCCCGCATTGCAGTAATGTGTAAAACGATCCCTTTTAATTGACTGAACCAAGATTAAAAAGTGATTCAACAATCAGAAAGCAAGGAATACACAAGACTGTTCCTATTTCGACAAAAGCTCTGACAAAAATCTCTAAATACATTTTGACAAATGGATAAATTCGAGTACATTGACCTTCAAGTCAGAAATAACAATGCACATTCTTATTACTCCCGCTTAACAGAACTAGTCAGAAATTAAATGACAATCATTATTTATGATGATATAAACATTTACACTAAAAAGATAATCAGCAAATTATATGAAATGATAGAAGTGATGAACATTACTGATGAAAAATAGTGGCATTCCTTTATAGCAATAGTAACTGATTCGAAAATGTACTTTTCCATTATATGCCATTTTAGTAGCAATAACTCACTCCCCCATAAATTAAAGAAGAATCAAGTATTATCAAAACAGTGTGATGTCCGTGGATAATAATAATTACCCTGCTACCTGGAACAGTTTCGTGCCCGCCACCTGGCCTCCAAGCCAAGGCAGTATGGTTTAGGTATTTTTATGGTAATAATTGATAGGCACTACCGTAATGGCATAGAATCTCCAAACTCATATTTTCTGTAGGAGCAAATATCTATCACTTGAGTATATTATCTAAGGATTTGAGTTGGCTAAAGCTCTTCCGGGCTCTAAGAGGCTTTTCTTAGTTACTTTCCTCTCATTGCTGGGACAAATACCCAACACCCAAAGTTAAAGGGGGAAAGTTTATTTGACTTACAGTTTGTACAGGTTTCAGTTTATAGTTGGCTGGTTCCAAGGCAGGGTGACAGGCACACGGGTAGAAGGCAGCGAGGCAGACAAGGACCTAAACAGCTTCTTTTGCCCCTTATATCTTATCCAGGCTGCTGATTAGGGCGGCGCTAAACCAATCAGTGGATTGATTTAGTAATCACCTGCCCTTAATCCCAGCACCACACATTCTAGGTTAAGCCGCCTCGCAAAAGGCCCACCTGTGACCGCATGAAGCTTTGGGGGGACATCTGGGCACAAACCATTACAAGGCTCCACATGACTTCTTGCTCTAGACCGAGGCTGAAGGAGGAGCCACCATCTGAGATCTGTTTGTCTCAAGGCAGAGGATGAAAATCAAGAGGCCAAAACTAAGGTGCAAAGAGCTCACGTGAAGTGCTACAGGTTACATCTGCTCACATCTCAGCGGCCAAGCAACTTCCACAGGGCGAGCTGTGAACCACACCTACAGGGAGACATGCCGGCATAGAGAAGGGAAACTGAACATGCACAAACGAGGCAGCTCACCACATGCAGGGAGATGGAGGAGACTGTGTCAGGGACACAGTAAGCATCCAGTAAACTTTAGCTCTTATTTTCATGTGAGTTTTCTGGAATTCTCACAACAGCCTAAGGAAAACTGTATTGCAAAATATGAAGTTTCAATGTAACCAACTTGTGAAGGGTTATGTAACTGGAGCAGGAGGATCTAAATCCCAGTGTGCTGACTCCAGGGAAAGAGGCTTTCCCCTAACTGCACCCCACGACCTTACGGAAACTGCTCTGAGTTGACGGTGTCGCAAGAGGGACTCCGGTGCTGTACACTGCAGGATTGCTAACTGCAGACGTGATGTTATGTAGCTGATCTTGAGAACCCATTCATCTTGGAAAACTGGATCTTTATGGTAACCCCCCGTCTCCCTCCCTGTAGCCCCCAGAAACCACCGGTTTACTCTCTGCTTCTACAAGTCTGTCTCAGAAAGCTCAGAAGAGCAGGAATCCTGCTCACCTGCTTTTCCTGTTGTGCCTTGCTGGTCACCCAGCTTGCACATCGGCAGGGTCTGTCCTACTGGGACTAACTTACTTCACTTAGCGAGTCCTTTAGGTTCTTGCACACTGAGGCACGGGGCGGGATTTCCTTCTTTTTAAAGCTGAATAACATTCCATTTTATGTATTTACCACTTCTTATTTGTCCAGTCATGCACTGATGAGCACTCAGATTGTTTCCCTTTCTTGACTACCTGTGAGTGATGGTGCGATGTACCCAGGAGTATGAACATGTTCCGAGGAACCTCACGTCGTTCCTTTCAGATCCGTGTCCTGCAGCCAGATTACTGGATCACAGAGTAGCTCTAATTTTATTTTTTTGAAGACCCTCCATACTTTTTCCATAGTGGCTGCACCATTTTACATTTGTACCAACAGTGTAGTAGGATTCCCTGAGTTCGGATATGTGGAGGACTTAAAATAATAGTACTTGGCATATTGTGTGTGCAAGCATTCATCTTTGCAATGGGCATTATTATTTATTTATTTTTTCCCTGTTTTCTCATGAACACTGATGGAAGTAGGTATTTACAGGAGGGTCCAGTCTTGAGCTGATGCTTATAAAGCAAACAATTAAATAAATCTGGTATTCACAGTTTTTCCACAGAAGAAGCTAGTAAACTACTTTGTACAGTTATTCTGCTATGATTTGTAATTACCAATCAAGTCTGCTGTGATTTGTAGGTAAAAATCAAGTTTTGAGTCCATGTATACATGCGTACATGCTACCTGCATAGTCCCCACGAGTGCGCCTTCTGTGGAAATGTTTTTACTGTGTTAATTTCTGGTGTTTTGCCCTTGGTTATCATGGAAGGTTGACATTTTAAATGACCGTGTTTCCCTGCAACAAATGCTGGGTTATTCAAGATCTGTTACTCCCGCCCACACACTAGGCTCCCAGAAGGCACAATTCAAACTCATTTCTCACAAAATTAGAAACTTGTAGATGACTTGATGAGTATTATGCCCTAGGGACATTATGCTTGCCTGACACACACCTCCTAGGGTTCAGTTTTGCCCAGGGACTTGTCCAATTCATGCAAGCTTTGTCCCTCTGCGTGCTCCCTGGAAACCTAAGATGATCTATTATATGGAACTACTGCATGACCTATGACATGTCCTAGTGACATGTCTTTTGCATACTTTATACCACTTTCCCTGCAGGTGGTTACTGTGTAACACTGAGAGCCCCGTCGGAGACTTTCACTATCCTGGCCTCGTTCTTACCCTTGTTTGGAAAATCTCCAGAACGTGCCTCCTAGTTACAGATAAATTTGGAAAGGCGGTGCTAAAGCATTAGCTGTCTGTATGAGAGTCCTACTGTTATGAACGTCAAGTCAGTCCACAAGAAAACCGCATCTCGGAGAAGCTGGTGTCTTTCGAGTGCATTAAAAATCTTTTTCTAATTATAAAAAATTCAAATCTGAACCGCACTGAGGTATCACTCATATGTGGTAGCATGGTTATTATCAGAAGGGCAGGGGTGTGGTGGTGCATGCCTATAGTCCCAGTACTTGGGAAACTGAGGCAGGGGATTGACAGGAGTTCAAGGCCAGCCTGGGCTACATAGTGAGTTCAAGGCCAGCCTGAACTAAAAAGCGAGACCCTGTTTCAAAAACAAAAACGAAAACCCAAAAGGCAAAGGGAACGAGTGTTGATGGAGATGTGGGGAAATCGGAACCCTTGTACACTGTTGGTACAAATGTAAAATGGTGCAGCCACTATGGAAAAAGTATGGAGGGTCTTCAAAAAAATAAAATTAGAGCTACTCTGTGATCCAGTAATCTGGCTGCAGGACACGGATCTGAAAGGAACGATTTAGAAAATAAATTCTTGAAGGTAATTATACCAATTTTCATAAGCTATGCATGCAAAGAGTGAATCTCTACATTATTTTCTAAGTCAGATATGGTGGCTCACACCTGTAACTCACACTCTGGGAGGCTGAGGCAGGAGGATTGCAAATTAGAGCCCAGCATGGGCAATTTAACAGCTTAGAGAGAGCCTGTCTCAAAATCTAAAAATGGCCGAGCATGTAGCTCAGTGTGAAGGCTCTGGATTTGTCCCCAGGACCACTGTTACGGCTTGTGTCTAGATGTTTCCCCAAAGCCTCGTGCAGTCATAGGTGGAGCTTTTTCAGAGGTGGTTGGATCTAGAGTGTGTGATTGCTTCATGGTGCAATACTAGGATTAAGGGTGCTGAGATTAAGGGTGTGTGACTACTAAATCAGTCCACTGATTGGTTTGACATTGCCTAATCCTGGCAGCCTAGATAAAGTACAAAAGGAGCAGAAAGATGCAGCAAAGTTCCCTTGCTTGCTTGCTGTGCTGCCTTCTGCCTGCCATGAATGATGCCCTCTGCCAGGCTGCCTGCCTTGGAGCAGCCGATTATGGACTGAAACCTCCACAAACTGAGCTAAAATGAACCTTTCTTCTATTGACTTGTGAGTATGGGGTATTTTGTCTCAGCAACAAGGAAAAGTAACTAAGATAACCACTAAAAGAAAAAGGAGCAAGAAGGAGAAAAAGAATGCTTATGTTCCTGTTCGGGTATTGTTCTTTTCAAAGTATAGGATGGAGCACCAGATTAAGTTTAAGAAGTGCCATGTTGGTATTAGTAGTTCGTGACTATATATGAGCTCAGTATTACACAGAGCCAAAAGTATAAAGTTTATAATCCCTGACCTCCAAAAGATTTTCCTAGAGTGAGGATTACAAGAGGAATTGAGGTTGGCCGTGCAGGAGGACAGAGAACTGACATCATGGGGTTCTGCAATGCAGAAAAGCAGACAGGATATGTGGGCAGCCAGTGGGGGCAACTAGAGCGGGGTCCTCAGTCTCTGGTCAGTGGCCCCTTAGGGGTCTGGCCACATGGCAGGTGAAGAGCAGCCGTTGGATGAGCTAGGAGTCCTGGTCTGTATTTATGACTCGCATGGGGGCCTGGGCGCCACCTCCCGTCAGATCAGCAGGGCACTGGATTCTCAGAGGACAGCAAACCCTCCTGTGAACGTCACACAGAGGAATCTGGGGTGCACACGCCTTAGCTCCTTATGAGAGTCTAATGTAGCAACAACACAACACAGTGAATGTAATTCACTTGAGTCATTCCCAAACCACCCTCCACCTTCATCCCTCTCCCATCTGTGGAAAGCCGTCTTCCATGAAACCAGTGTCTGGCGCCAAATTGCTGGGGACCACTGAACAAGCATCTGAGATGATTATTGCTGAAATCAAGAGAAAATTAGTTTTCTTTGCCTAGATATATATTGTTAGTGAACTGCTTTCTTCTTTTTTCTATCTATAAATTCTTCTCTCACATGAATATGCCCTGACTGCTACAACAAGGTTTTCTTTAATTTTCTATTTAATTCAGTATTTCTTTATTACCGAGAATGGGCGAGGACAAATTCTTTCACTTTCTATCCCTGTTAGAACTCCTTTAAAAGTTTTATTCGTGCAAAATTTTGTGATATTAAGTAGTCTTTACGTGGCACAACCACGTGATACAGGTAAATGCAAACAAATTTTGTGACAGTGTTAAACTCCATAGTAGTCTTGATGGCTCAATATATGCTTATATTTGTAAACATAAAAATAGTTTATAAAAGTGTAAAACTTACAGAATACTCTTGGGTCCACTAGAATATTTGCAGAAACTCCCAAACACAGTTTGAGAAATAAGTTATGGTGAGAGAGAGATGGAACAGCCGAGAATTGTTAGAAAAAAATTTTAAAAATAAAAATAAAATCAGCTCAACAGAGAAGGTTTACTTATTGGGGAGAGATTGGTGAGCATAAACTGAAGGTTCAGGAATAGCATATTACGTGAAATACGAATCTTCTCCCTAACTTCTCTCACTCCGGATGGAAGTCACTCTGTGTAATTTGTTTTACCCACAATGATGTGTGTGGCTTATGCATATGGACACGCTACAATGACTTCTCTTCTCTGAAACATATTAATCAATGATTATTTCATGTTTTTGGAGTACAATTGTAATGGACTACATTACTTACATAAGCACTGGTGACATCTGCTGAGAACAAGTGTTTCCCTTGAGCTGCATGAGGATTAGAAATGTTTCACCCGTCGCCTCCCCTCGGCAGCTCTGAAGTGGATTGCTGGCGCAGCTGAAGAATGGGACAGCAGGAAGTCGCCTCTCACCCCAGTTCTCCGCCTTCCGGCTCCCCGCTGCCCGTATTAGCATGACCCAGGGGCCGCGCCACCACCCGGAGACTTGTGCCCCGTGCCCCTGCAAGGAGACGGGGAGAATTGAAGTGCTTTGGCTTCAGTATGGGAGGTTCTTCAAAAACTCATGTTCTGAATACGAAGAACAGACCTTCGATCTCTGTAGCTCTCCTGAGAGTTGAGCCTCCTTTCTAGAGATCTGCCACTCCGTGGAGAAGCATCTCCGTGCGCCACCAGGGTCAACCCTCATCCCAGCGGCTCCTCTGCGGCTGTAGGCGGCCTGAGTGATGGAGAAGTCTGCACATGTGAATTCTAAGCGTGTAGGTAGCTTTATCAGTAAGACTGGTAGAGGTCACTGGCGCTTTACACTTCTGAAGATAATGTTTTACCCAGGCTTTCACACTGGCGCCAAGAACTCAGGGCAAGGACTCGTGGCCTTCTGGCACAGGACATCAGAAATCCCGCCAGGAACACTTTTCACGTCCTTTGCTGAAATACTTCATTTCGTAGGACTCCTGTTGCCTTCTTTCAAATCTGAAGCCATGGCCTGCCAAGAAAACCCATACATTTTTCTTTTTTTTTTTTTTTTTTTTTTTTTGTGGTGCCGGGGATCGAACGCAGGCCCTTGTGCTTGCAAGGCAAGCACTCTAATCACTGAGCTAAATCCCCAGCCCAAAACCCATACATTTTTGAGTAGCGTGCAAAAGCAAAAAGAAGGAGACAGTGTGTCCTTTGTAAGTGGGAAATAAGTCAGTCGGCACTTAGGAACAAGGACTCTGTGAGAACGATTAACTATTTGGAAAATGTACGCTGAGGTTACTTAGCCGACACCTGCCATTAGGGCTAGTGTGATACCCTGTGGTTTCAGAACCCCCAAGTGGATCTAACACGAACTCAGTGTTATCAAGCATTCGTTCATTACAGCTGCCTCCACAAGGAATTTAAATGGCCTGGAGTCCCCGTACTTTTCTGTTCTGCTAAGTGTCTATAATGGGAATTCACACAGCTCAATCACTATTCACCTTACTGAAAATATGACCTAAATGCTGGAGGGGAGACCAACCAAGGGGTAACATTTCTGGCTGCTGATCCTGAAGTAATCACTGGTGGCTCCAGTACCTTCGACAGGTGGCCCCATTATACATTCCTGTGTGCCAGAGCAGGAGGCTGTACTCACAGCAGCGTCTCGCAGTGCTCTGCGTGGGCTGGCATTTACGTCTTGTATTTGAAAGTGCATTAAGAGTAGTAATTTCCCAGGAAAGTGGCCTGGGAGGATTTTATTCCTTTGGTCAGTTTAAAGTTAAGAGTATAAAGTAGTAAGTCTGCACTCTATGTTCTCTTGCTTCAGCTACTTGACAGGCACTCAGAGGGTGAAAAAAATCTCAGAGATAAAACATAGGTTTTATATAAAGTTACGTAACTTCAAACTTTAGTGTTACCATCATTTTTTTAAAACATAAAATAAATCCTTTCATATTTTGCTCTTAATACTGGGATAATGAATAAAATCTATTGACATTAATGGCTTTCTGGCTTTCATTTACTTTATAGGGTAATTATATCATCACAAAAGCAAACAGTTGATCAATGCGTCCTGACACACAGAACAACAGCATAAGCATTATTAGGACATGCCTTTTCTTTTTTAAAATAAGATGTTCCTGGAACATGTACCTATAAAGCAAATTACTTTGAGTTAATCAGTTGTATTATGCAAGTTAAAATATTTTAAAAGTGAACAGATACATCTATCTAAGCTAAAAGGACAAAACAAAATCAGGTAGTGAATGAGAGACTTAGTTAAAAAAAACCTCACAATTCGGAGTGTTTAATGGTGTGTGTTTTGGGAGTCTGGTTTAAATGACAACTGGAAAACTTAATATTTCCAAGCCTCAATTTCTTCATCCTTAACACTAAGCAGTAACTTTTACTTCATAAGTTTTTATAAAGATTAAATGAATTTTTAAACTAATACAGCTCAAAATTTTACAAACATTGGTACCCACTAGATTTACTCAATCAATAGTAAATGGACATTTACTGAAGCCTATTATGGGCCAGACAGTATTTCCTAAGAGTTTAGGAATAAACTAGTACACAAAGGCAAAAACTTCGTGGAGCTCCTTGGTCTAGTGGAGGTCATAGTTATTAATAAAATAATTCAACGTATAAATTTAAAATTATATCTGTGAAAAACACATGCTAGTATAAAATCAAATAACAGTGAAATTAAGTTAGTATATTTAAGGTTTTATTTGTGAAAGTAATGACTTAACTGAGATATGAAGGGAAATAAGAATAAAATAAATAAAAGACAGAAGAATTTTCCAGGCAGCATTTATAAAGACTCTGGGATGAGGAAACAGTGCTCATTAAGGATGTAAGAGTGAGGGAGGAGCGAGGAGCTGAGGGGATGCTGCTGCGGGAAGGTGGTTTCTATCACGAGAGATCTCGGTGAGTTTTAGAGAGAGGACACGAAGCGGCCTGTACTTTAGAGGAGCCCTTAAGGAGACAACAGACTGAAGAAGCCCAAGAGTGAACACTGAAAGCCAGCCAGGAAGCCAGGTGAGTAGCTCAGCTGAGAGACTGGTAGTGTGGACTACAGCGATAGTGGGAATGGAAAGAAGTGAATGGATTAGAGAAAAATGTACAAGTTAGAATGTAGACCTAGAGCTGAATTGGATATGGGCCTTATTGCTAAAGGCTTGTAGTACTACAAAGCAGTCCTTGGTTTCTTGCTTCTTTTTATAAGAGGCTGTTTCATATCTTCTCTTTTGTTTTCAACCCTAATAACCACCTCCTCACCCTCCCTCTTAGCTGGTGAGCATATTGCTGCATCATTCAGTAAAGAGAAACAGTGAGAAAGGCAGGTTTAGACTCCAAAACTGCGCCTACCCACCCACCCACCATCGCCGACAGCGCATGTTCTGTCCTTCCACTGTTACTGTGTGCAGCTGTGCAAGTCTGCCCGGAGCCAGCCTTCCACCTGCATTTCCCCGGCCCTCCCCCACCCCGTCTCTGTCTCTCCCTCCTCTCTCTTTTTACTGCTAGCATTATCATCATCATCCTCATTAGTATGCAAAAATGCTTTCGCTTCCACCTTAGTGCACAACTCACGATCATATTTTGCCCCAAATCTACTATTCCACTTTACTTTTTGCTTAGTTTTAACTAAGATTCTTCAAAAGAAGGTATTTACACTTTTTTCTCCAATTCTTCTACTCCTATTCTTTCTTTCTATTCACTGCACCATTCCACAAAACCATAAAATATTACAATCTACGAGGTTTGGTCACACACAGGCACGTATGGTGGGCCAAGGCGGCATAAGAAAAGATGCAGAAGCAGCACACGACCTTTAATCATCATGTGTTACCATGCCTGCTGCTCTTCCACACTAGCAACCTGAGCTTTAGCGCCAATTCATGTGGATTTACTTGCTAGCTGAGATACTTGGTGGGTGAGGACTGGAGAGAGAAATGTTAGTATGAAGGCTTATGGCCTATTACTGGCCCTTCCCTGTCAGGCTTACTGCAGGCCTCGCTGTGATTCGCGGCTGTTTCAAAATCTAAGTACTGACTTTGCAACTAAATTGCATTCAGGTTTATTCGTGAAGGAACCATACACGGTCCCATCTTTATAGGATCGCTGCCAATGAAAAGTAATAAAGATGTCATTGCTAATCACCAGAACAGCAGAATTTAGAAGCCATCCGGGGAGAGAGGAGCTTAGAACAACTGATTTCCTTAACTAATTCTCTTCACCAGACTGTATCTCCTGCTGAAACACATGAAGGCAGAGAACAGTACAGAACGCAGAGTGAGGGGGACAAAGATTTATCACAACTAAATAAGTCTGGAAGTCAGAGTTGCAAATGCTACATAAACAAATGGGCTGAAAGAGCGTACTTTGTCTGGGAAAATAATGAATTTAATAAAATAAACTGTACAGCATCCTCACTTTTCCAACATTATAGATCTCCTCAGTATTTCCACTTCAATTCTACATTAGGGATTCAAATTCTTATTTATATATCTGGCATAAATCAAATCTGATGGCTTCACTGAAGAGATTTTGAGCTGGAGGTTCTATTCAAGAAAATGAATTGATTCATCGTATTATCTTACAATTTGCTTCTGGTAGATTGAAAACAGTATTGTTATTATGATGTTGAATAATTATAAGGATCTCAGCATAAAGAAATTGAAAATGTTTATATATTATTAAAGTAATGCTTTAATACAGCAGCTCAGTTAGGGTTAGATATAAGCATCATAATATGTGCTAGAAAAAGTTCTATTAGACACACTTAACAAATTTTTATCTCAACTATAGTGACACTCTCAGTATTTTCAGGTTTGCAAATAACTAAAGTAAGGTATACATTCAGGGTAATACCGAATTTGTTTCCCTTTTCTTTGTTCAGATCAAGTAGACTTGCAAACACTATTAAGAACAATAATGAAAACCACCAACTATATCAAGCTTTAAACTTTTCACTCCCAAAGAACACAACCCAACAATATGAATCTGAATACACTTCCTTATGCCATAGACTAAATGTTTGAGGGCAGCCTCCCATTCATGTCCTGCCATCCTAAGGGTTTCAAGTGATGGGATTATTTGGGAGGAGATGAGATCAGAGAGTGGCGCCCTCTTGATGAGGTTAGTATCCTTGGAAAAGAGGCCGCAGGGAGTTGACCTTTTTCACCACTCGGTGATGTGAGAAGACGCAGTCCATAAGCTCTGATTAGACATCAAATCTGCCAGTGCCTTGTTATTGGACTTTGTAGCCTCCAGAACTATGATAAATTAATGCTTGTTTTTTATAAGTCACCCAATCTATGCTGTTTTTGTTATAGATACACCATGACAATGATTTGCAAAGTAGTAGCTGAAGGTTTAAGGCTGCGCTCTGCGTTGTGCAAGCCATTAACTCCAGATGGCCATTGGAATAGAGCCAGTCCAAACTGAAATGTGCTGAAAGTTAAAAAATAATTGGATTTTGACAATTTTATTATTTTTTTAAATGCAAACTATTTAATGAAGGACTGCTGGTGTCCTCTCCAGTATACAGAGAGCAGGAAAGAACATCATTCCCACTTTTATGAGAAAAAATATCTGGAACAACATCAAATTCATGGCTCTTAAAGATCTATCAGAAAACTGAGTTTGCAACGCAACCAACGGGCCACAGGCGAGTGAGAGACAAGCATTCGCCAGGGGAGAGCAGAGCATGCCCTCACTCACCAGATGCCACTGGACACCAGCGAGCAGAATCAGCTACATCAGTGCAGAAACTGGTGGAGGCCCAGGACTGGCAGGCAGGACTGTGCAGAGGCCAGAAGAGCTGTAGAAATCCAAACATCCTCACCCTCTGCAGGATGTCTTTCCATACATCATATGTACACATATCGGATGAGAAAAGGCATTGGTTGGAGTGCAGACCCAGGGATGGAAGAGCACTCTGCAGGAGGGGTGAAAACCTCCCTGGAACCCTTTCCCCATCATCTCACATGGAACAAAAGCCATGGGAGGAAGGGAAGGAGGTACATGCACACTCGGAGCACTGGGGAGGGACGAGAACAATTCCTACAGGGAAAGGAAGGTAAAATATCACTCCTACAGGATGAACTGACAGAATGCTGAGACCATGAGCCAAGAAAGGGGCAGAATTGAGAAGGCCGGAGCCTGCCAGCCAGGGACAAGATGTCTGCTTGAGGTCCAGGCTAAAAAAGAGCAAATTCTGCACCATCATCACTGCCATGGAGCACACAAGCTTACATAACAACAGTGTGCAAGGAGACGCTCTGTGCAGCACACTTAGCAGGAAACAGCTAAAGCAGAAGTGCGTAGATATTAATGTCAGGAGTCAATCCCCATCTAAATACAAATGTCAGTTTAGGAATTCAAAGGATGATTGTGTTTAACCACCGTGACAAGCCTCAAATTTTGCCCAACTTCTAATTGAAACCCAGACACTAAATGTCTAACAGATAGAAAGGTGTACTATTCTCAGGACAAATCCTATATATGAAAAGACACACCCAAGACACAAAATGGTTATCACATCCAAATTCAGATAAGGCACAAATGTTGGGACTATGTTACAGGGAATTGAAAATAACCATGATTAATATGTTCCAGGTGCCAAGAGAAGTGGAAGACAACAAGAAAGATCAAATGGATAATTTCAACAGAGATGAAAAGAGAAGTGATCAAATGAAAATGATAGATTTCTTTTATAAAAAGTGACAAAGATAAATAATGCTTCCAGAGTGTTCATGAGTACACTCAACACAGCCAAGGAAGGAATCAGTGAACCTGAAGACATTTCAATAGAAATTAACCAAACTGAAACACAAAACAATGAAAGAGTGAAACAAATAGAGGATCCACAACACCAGGACAAAAATCAAGCAATATACACACGTAAGCAATATACACATGTAACTGGACTCCCAGAAGGAAAAAAGAGATTTTAACAGAAAGGCATTTTTAAAATATGGAGAAAATAATGATTGAAAATTTTCTGAAATTAATGACACATACCAAAAAACAGATCCTAAATCTCAAGGAACACCAAGCAGGCAAATAACAAAAGACGAAACACAAAATAAAACAAAAAAGCACAAAACAGAATTGCATACATCAGTAGATCTTGTTCACACTCGTGAAATTAAAAGTCACAGAGAAAATCATGAAGACAAACATGTAAAAGTCATATTACATAGACAAGAACAGAGATAAAATTTACAAATTTCTGTTGAGAAACCATGAAAGCATTAAGACAATAGAATTATATCTTTACTATACTAAAGAACAAAACAAAGCTGTCGGTCTATAAGTTTATACTCAATAACAACACTTTTTAAAAAGCAGAGGTAGAAAAAAACAAATTCATTACCAGAAGATACACATTATAAGCCACACACACGCACACACGCACACACACACACATAGTATACATAATGTATGTGTACGTAAACTGTGGATGCTGGAGGTTGACCCAGCCCTTACATGTGCTAAACATGTGCTCCACACTAAGCTACACTGCTAGTCCCACAAGATTTATTTAATAAAGTTCTTTGTGGAAAAGGAACATGATCTGAGACAGAAACTTGGATCTGCACGAATAAATATAGAGGAATAAGATAGAATGAAGCTTAGATAAATTTTTCTTTCTTAGCTCAACAAGTCTAAAAATCAACAGACAATTTAAAGGAAAAGTAATAGCAGTATACTTTGTGTTTACAGCACATTTAGCAGTAAATTAAACAGCATCAACCAAACAAAAGATGGAGGAAGAGAATGGGGAGTACAGCACTTCAGATTTTGGTGCTACATGACATTTGAGGAGATTCCTGATTAACTCAAGAAGTTTGTTATAAGTTTTAGGACATAAAAATGATTCACTAAAGGGAATAAAATAGAATCATTATTTTAAAAACTCGATTCTAAGACAAAGGAAGTAAAGAGCCCAGAGAACAGACGGTTAAAGAATAGCTGGTGAGGTGGCCTTGGGTCCACCCCATGAGCCAGACACTGTGGGACAGAGACAGACATGAGCCACACTGTGAGATTTGACTAATAAGAAATCGTTTAAAACCATCATGTACAGGGGTGGTTTATTACATAGAAATAATTAAACATTTGGTGTTTATTAAATGGCAAGAAACCAAAAAATAGATACATTCGTATCAACCCAGATAAGAACATGTCTAGGATAAGGATTCAGGAACATCTCAAACATTTAGTTTTAAGAAACAGTTGTGCTGTGGAGGCCACAGAAAGTTTTCATCCAGAGACTCTCATGGATCTGGGTCTAATGCCACCTAGTTTCTGCATTGTTCAGGTAAATAGACTGGAATGTGAGCCGCACAGGCATCGACGCGGACTGCTGTGTGAAGGGCGAGTGTGAGAAGGTAATGAGACAGGAGTGAGCTATGTGAGGACAAAGCAGAGCGGTCCAAGGATTCTAAGTCAGCACGGCCACTGTAAATGGAGGTTTAGAGGTCAGAGCAACCTGATTCGAACCCCATTTACTCTGTTCTCTGGCTGTGAGACACACATTTTCACTAAATCCAAATCCTCATATATTCACAGATACTGTACCTTAAAAATCCAATGAAATAAAGCTTCTGATGTGCCTCGTTTTCAACTAAACAATTATTTTTAGGGTCTTTTGGATAACCGGTCAATAAGTTATCCCTTGAGACACAATAAGATTTTGAAGAATAAACTTTGATGAAGGTGATTTATGTCATACATGTTGTGTCTGTAATGTTCATGGGACATTTCACTGAAGATAAAGAACAGATAATTGAGCATACAGATCTATAGGGAGTAAAGAAAATGGGCTCGTCTTAGTCAGTATTTTTTGTTTTTTGGTTTTTTTTTTTGGTACTGGGGATTGAACTCAGGGCCTTGTGCTTGCGAGTCAGTTTTCTTTTGCTCTGGCAGAATAAGCCATTTGCTGTGCTGAGTCTGGATAATTGACAAAGGAAAGAAGATATCTTGGCTCATGGTTCCAGAAGTCTAAGAATATGGCATCGGTCTCAGCTTGGCTTGACGGCCTCATGGCAGAAGGGCAAAAGGGAGGTGAGCATTAGTGGAAGAGATAACATGACAGAAGGAAGCCAGAGACTAGCCAGGAACCTGAAATCATTTCATAACAGCCTGCTTCGCAGTAACTAATCCAGGCCTCGCAGAGCAAGAACTCCCTTCACAGAGAAAGGAATCAAATTAGCAACCTAGACTTCCTGGATTGGAGCTGTTTCAGTCTGGGTGAATTTGGGTGCTAGGGAGACGTGCACACAAAAACACAAGACAGAACTATAAGAGCAAACAAATGTGCAAAGTGTATGGAAATAATGATTTAGTGTCCAGCTAATAACAGGTTTAGGGAAGGTAGCCACAGAACTCAGCAAAAACTTCTGGAAAAGAATCTGTGTGTTAGCTGAACAGTTATAAAGGAAGGAAAGGAGACTTATTCAACTTACGGGGGAAAGTAATTTTAGTTTCCAGGAATAGAGGTGTTGGATCAGTTAAAAAGCTTTGAGCTATGAGTAACAGAAAATATGACTAAATGGAATTTATATAATAAGGGACTTACTTTTTCACATGACAAAAATCTGAGAAGCAAGATACTTTAGGGTTAGTTAACTGCACGATTCCATTATGTTCCACGTCTTTTCCATCTATATCTTTTGTCAGGGATGACTATGAACACCACAGGGGTATCCATGCAGACAAGGCATGTCAGCTACAGAAAAGAGGCATTCTGTCCTCCGGTTTATCTTTAATCGTGGAGATCTACTTTCCCAGAAGCAGCAGGTAGATTTTCCCTTCGATCCTGTTTTGTAGGCATGGGAAACATGTCCTGGCAAAAGGAATGGGAGCCCGTAATTGTGTCGACCTGGGGCTAGGCCAAAGCTGCTTCATGAAATTTTATAGGTGAATATTTTTCAATTAAGTAGATAATAGGGAAAACCTAACTTTAAGCTACAACTAAGCAGAAATCTTGCCCACTCCCAAAATTTTGATCCATCTCATTAGCAAATCTATATTAAAATTGTACTTACTATGATTACATCTTTTTCAAGCAAAAATTGTGAAAATTTGTTTCCTCTCCTTTTATTCAAGTACCTACATAAAGTCCTTAAATTTGGCTCTTGGTGCACAAACCGAAACTATTTACTGTCTAGTCCTTTACAGAGAAGATTTGCTGATTCTGATTTAAATCAATCACAGCTTATTCCTTTCACTGGGGGTAGTAGTGGCCCTTCCTAACTATATGTCTCCAGAAAGCGAACAGCAAAAGCAAACCTCTAGTAGTAAAATGTGGGGTAGAAAGTGTAACTGTTGAGGTGGATCTAAGCATGTTCACTTCTAGTATGAACCAAGATGACATGCTAATAAAAAAGACTTAATTTTCAATGAGTGATTGTGAAGAAATGAATAGAGATACTGTTTACAAGCTTAATAGTGATCAGATCATAAAATGCCATAGATACCACATTACAGAATTTTAATTTTATCCCCCAAATTAATAGGCAGCACTCGAAAGATCTCAACAGTGGATGACAAGACCAAACTCAAACTTTGTGAAGCTATTTTGGCTGAGTGTGGAGTAGGCACTGGAGTGGGCAAGCCTAGAAGCAAAGGTCCAGGTGAGAAGGAGTTATGGTACTCACAATCAAAGCAAAAACTGGAGCAGTGGTAGTGGAGATGAAGACACACACGTTCTTGAGTAAGTTTTTATTATAGACAGTGGAAGAATTCAAGATAACTCTGTGGCGTAGTCTGTAGGATGAAAGGCGATATGCCATGACAGTAAATACAACATCTCAGTTTAGCAGCAATCCCACATATTTAATGTAGGTTTGGTTGTCGGATATCTAAGTAACTTCCTGAACATCGTGAAACCATCACTCCTAATTCCAAGTCTCCTTCAAGAGATCTACTTTCAGTGGACAGGTACACTGGAAAATGTCAGATTAATGGAGTATTAGTAAATAATAAATGATAATATTAAAGTAGTACTCATGTATTTATTTCAATAACAAAATAATTTACCATTTGTAACACTTTGGACATCAGTGATAGAATACAGCTTCAGATTTTTGTAATTGTTGTCTCAGGGGGTCTTTAAGCTCCAGAATTTAACACAGATAGGGAGATATCTGTTCTCCTTTAGTGTTCTGACTTGCTCTCCAGAGAAAAAGGGGCCGATTCTTTCTCTTCTTACTATTTAAAGCAAAAAAAAGAGCAACTTTGTCAAAGGTGACAATGGGCTCTAATCAGGCTTTGGTCTGTGGCTCTTCAGCACATGAGGTCTCCTTTGAGTATGACCAGAATGTGCATAAAGTCCCATTATATGTATAAACCCCTTTTCTTTCAGGTGTGCCGGCTCTTATCTTCAGATTCTTGTTGTAGCTCCAGAGATGCAGGGTAACAGAATGCTGGGGACAGAACAATTTGTGGCTAATTTTATCAGTCTTTTCAGCTTGGCACAGCTCAGTAGGGTGAGAGATGATAAGGACTGAGGTTTTTTAGCCACCCTGGCTCCAGGTCCAGAGTCTCAATTTCATCATTTGCTCAGTTACATTAGGATATTCCTGGCTTCTCAGTTCCTTCACCTACATGCCTAAATTTCTTGAAAACTCAAGACATCTATATAAATTCTTTTCCTTCAGTTGCCTTATAGAGGTGAACCATAGCTTAGGTGTATCTTCACTTAATTTTCTATCTGGGAATTTGTGAAAGATGAACTATAAAAGTTATTAACTAAATTAATTTTACTCCAGCCAATAAGAAGCCCATGATTATTATAAAAACAATAAGTTAAAACTAATTCACTCCATTAGAGACTACAAACAGCAATATAAATACAGCTACTTTGGCGGAACTAATCCAATTGTGATCACCAGGAAAATCTTGTTTATTTAATCCCATCAGCTTTATAGTTTATAATATGTGCCATACTTCTACATGTACAAAAGTTACCTGAAACATAGAACTTCAGATAAGGCAAGATTTTAAAACAGCATTTTAATAAGAATTTAGTCATACAGCAGTTAATTTTAGCATCAGACAGTGTTTCAGTTACTTTTCTAGAGTCACTGGTTTGCAAGCGAGCAGATTTAATACAGAACACTTACAAATTACAACATTCACACACAAGCCAAATGCAGGAAGAGTGCAGAATTTCTATCTATGCGCTGGAGACCCAAAAGATCCAAACAAGGGCTGGAAGCCCACAGCAGTGTCCCATGTATGTAATGTCTGCTCTAAAAGCCTTAAGAAATCTATACTGGAGCCAGGGTACAACACTCACGGTGGAGATGAAGACCAGAGCTCACCTGAAGCAAACAGCAGCCATCATCGATGACAGCGAGACCCCGAGCTCCTTCTGTGATGAGAACAGCCGAGTTCCCTTCTGGAGAACCAGCCACAGCAGAGCTTCTCCTGAGAAACAGCCGCCATCATCTTCCGCTCCGGTCTCCTTTACTTTGTGTTGACAATAATCTTCAGGTGGATCCTGTATGCCCAGAACCGCCCCAACTCAATTCAGCTGGGATTCCTGCTCAAGTTGATCGCAAAAATAAGTCCACCACAGATCGCACTGGAAGAAAGAGGTTAAAATGTGTCTCTAGTTGCTGAATTAAAAATCACTGTTATTCTAAATTCTATTATCTCATGACTCAGATACCTCAGTAAGACTGTTTAAAAACACACTGTAGTCCTTTTCCATTAATTAGTACATGAGAAATGGATATTTTATGAACTAAATAACTATTAGCATCAAGTCATAGGATTGTTAATGGTTTGCAAATAGACCTCCATAAATTGTTCAAGGATTTATGTAATTTGAATTTATGATAACAAAAGAAAATTGAAGTTGCATGGAGACATAGGCTGCTCAGAGAGAGCACTGTACTGTGATCAGATCTTCTTTTCAACCTAAGGCAGTGAAAAACATGTTTAATAGTTGGTTTTCCATTGCTATAGTGAAATAACTGCAGCTAGAGAAAACATAAAATAGGTTTCCTTCGATCACAGTTGGGAGGCTGAAGCCCCGGGATCAGGTGGTCCCTTTTGCTTGGCTTCTGGTGAGGGCTTACGGCAAGGGCAGCACAAAGACTCAGGTGTGCACAGAAGCAATCACACCATACAGCCAGACAGAAAGTGGAGAGTGGGGAGGAGCCTGTCTTTTTCTTTCAGAACAACTATCTCTCGGCGTACATTGAAATACTAGACATTTTTGCATCTTTCAATAAGAATTTATCCATTCCCTTTGGGTCTCTTCAAATTAATGCCCCTATGACAAATCAATTCATTACAATTCCAAAGTCCTTTCCTTTTTCATCTCACTTGTAAAGCCATCTCTTAAGTTAATTTCATCTTCCTTCTAAATTCCTTGATATGTAATCAGTTAATTTACTAATGTATTTTTAATATAAGCATAACTCAACATTAGAGACGCTTGCTTCTTAAGATCCAGATCAGATTGGTCTCAGGCTCTATTTCACCCTTTCTGGAAAAGGTCCGCGCTGATTCTGAAATGGATGCGCATTCTGAGGACGTCAGATTCCAGCTCCTGGCTTCACTAAGTGCTTGTTATTGGCTTTAAACTTAGCTCCGTGTCTTGGTTGCCATTATAATCTAATAAGTCATCACTTGCCACATACTTTCCTGAAGACTTATGGGACATGGATACAGGAGGCTTCGATTTCAACAAACTGAAACAAAGTAACATATTAAACATTCCTACTTGTGATCTCTTTTTTATTCAAAAACATGTATTTGTCTTTATTATCCTTTGCTCATGTCTTTTCTTAACCTTTCATCTGCTCTTGCCAGTCCTGATGATGTATTATCTTTTGTTAATTAAGATATGACATAAACAACTAAGAAAGATTATAGAACAAATCTTTGTTTCCTGTCCAGAATTCTCCAGGCGATTTCCATAAGAATCTAATTAAACAGCACTTTACTCACCCTTCCAGAAATGTTTATCTGTATAAAATACATTTAAATAATACTTGATGAGATGAGATCATAGATGGAAAGTGTTACTTCCAATTGTTTCATTTAATGTATAAAAATCTAATAATTTTTTCAAATTTAGATAGTTTTGGCCACCACGTTCTTCTTGAAAGATGCAACATGTATAGTATTATGCTTACATATACTTAGTAAAGCGGATTTCTGTTAAATGAAGCTTAACTTCTCTCCAGTCCTCTGCTATTACCCAAACAGGTGCTCAGTGATAGTATTTTTAAATACACTAAAAAGAAAAAACCCAGAATTCAAAACAATGGGTTAACAGATTTGCGCATTTTAAATTTGATGTACATAAACTTGCAAATTTCATTCTCAAGATTTTTAAGACTGTTTCCAAAGTCATCAATAATGTATAAATCTTTGTTTATCAAAACATGCATTACCGAACTTTTGGAAACTTGCTACTCTAATGAGTGAAAATTGCAATCATGTATTTGAAAATGCATTTCTTGAACAGGGACGATCTTTGAATGTCTACACCTGTATCACTGCAGGCATTTCTACATCTCAGACAGTTCGTTAGCCATCGTTACTGGCTTATACTTTTCCTGCCAGAGGTGGCACAAATATTTTTCCAGTTTATTATGTGCCTTTTGATTCATCCTGTGGCATTTTTTCTTGCAAAGAAAAAATTAAATTGCTCACTCTTACAAAATACAAACGCGATGATTACAAACCCCAAAGTCGGGTTTGTTAAAAGAGTAATAAAATTGATAACCTTTTGTAGAAATGATTAAGGAAAAGGAGCAGGGAAACAAAATATGAATGTCAAGGATAAAAGAAATTATATAAATACATAATTAAAAGTTGAAAGAATATTGTAATCAATTTAACACCAAAATATTCAACAACTTAGATGAAACACATTCTTTGAAAGACAACATGCCAAAATCAGTCTAAAAGAAAAAGAAAATATGAACAGCCCAAAACTTATTACAAATATTGAATTTGTAATTCAAAAGAAAATAAAACTTTTACACACCCTGAACCCAGATGACTTCATCAGGGAATTCTGTATTGAAAGAACATATACTAATGTTAAGCAAACTCTTTTGTACTATAAAATAGAAGGAAATACTACAAAACATGTTTTATTTTATTCAGTCATCATAATACTGATACCCAAATTTGACAATGAGTTTACAAGAAAAAAATTACGTAGACCAATATTCCTCATGAACATAAACACAAAAGCTGGCCACAAAATGTTAGTAAAGTACATTGAGAATATATAGAAAAAGGTAATATAGCATAACTACACAAGACATATCAGGAATGCAAGGTTGGTTTAATATTTTTTTTAAATCCATGTAATTCATAACATTAACAAAACAAAAGAGAAAAAATCATTTCAGTGGATGTGGAAAATTTTTTAAGAAAATTTAAAATCCATTCATGTGCTTAAAACAAAATTTAGCAACTTAAAAGCAGAAGGTAGCTTCCTTTATCTAATGAAAACTATCGACAAAGTATCCCCCACGGCTATCATACTTAATCCCAATAGAGTAAACATATTCAACTCACATCCCCACAGGTTGGGAAAAACCAAAGATACATACATCCCCATTCCTAGTCATCATTTTACTAGAAGTACCCACCAGTACAGTCAAGGAAGGAAACGAAGTATATGGCATCAACGTTTGGCAGGAAAGATAAAAACTACCATTATTAGCAAAGAACGTAACTGTGTACATAGAAAACATTGCTAGAATAAATAAATGAAGCTTTCAAGGCAAAAAATAAATCAATTGTGTACTAGCAATATTTAGTTAGGATATGATATCTCAAAACAATTCTAATTTGAATACCATAAAATATTTAATAAATTTAACAAAACATATTAGACAGTTACACTTAAGAAGTATAAGTATTGCTGAGAAATTAATAATAATTATAAACAAAGAGATGGATATGTCATGTTCATGTGTTGGAAGACAATATTGCTAGTCTGTCCATTCTCTATAAATTGGATTGCAGTGTCAATATCATCTCAATCATAATGCTAGTGTTTTTCTACAAAAAATGACAACATGGTTCTAAAATTTACACAAAAACACAAAGACCTGAAAATAGCCAGAATGATACTGCAAAAGAACAAATTAGGCAGACACAACCTGTAGACGTCACCATGGGTAGTAAACAAGACAACATGGTGTTGACAGAGTAAATCAAATGGATACCATAGTCTAGAAAATGTTGCAAACATATATTGTCAACTGATTTTTAACAAAAATGCTGGGCAACTTAATGTGGGAAAAATAATGCCTTTTTAATGATTTATGCAAGGATTGCGTGGGAATATGAAAAGTAAATAAATACAAATATTTATTGAGATAAATCATAGACATAAATATGAAAACTAAAATTATAAAGCTTCTGAAAAAAAGCATAGAATTATCTTTCCAGCCTTGGAGCAGGCAAAGGTGTCTTAGAACATGAAAAAGCATTAATATTAAAAGAAAAAAGGATAACTTGAACTTGATCAAATTTAAAATCTTTTGTCACCATCTGGGGAAAACCATATAGAATGCATATTTCTGAGAGGGAAGATCCAGAGTATTTTGAGTATATATATTCAGAATTTTATATATATATATAATATATATATATATATATAGAGAGAGAGAGAGAGAGGGAGAGAGAGAGAGAGAATTTAAAAAGACCTACCACAATATGTCTATTAAAAAAACATAATCAAACCCAATGAAAATAGGCAATGGAAATGAATCATTTATTCCTAAAAAATGCGTGATGAATAAGCATGTTAAGAGGTTGTCGATGTCATTAGTCATCAGAGGTGTTCAAATCAAACAAGATTTGCAATGGAAAAAATTAAACACACTAACAACACCAAATATTGCAAGATGCTGGAGCCACTGGATTTCACATTTATTCCGTGACCTGGTAAGTCAGTTGCCGTGGCTTTTCCTAAATCACAAGAAAACACATGTCCACAAAAGGATCTGAGAAAGGATGTTTATAGTCAGTTTAACCATAATAGTGAAAAACTTTTAATAACTCAAATATCTACCAAGAGAAAAATGGATAAATTGTGATATTCTCACTTAATTGAATATAACCCAAGAATTTAAAACGCCAATCACCAATACACACAACAACCTGGTGAATCTCCAGATAAATATATAAAAAATACCAGAGATGAAATGATGATCTATAATTTGTTTTGTATGAAGTTAATAAAGAAAATTAATCTATGGTGATAAAAAATCAGAACAATGGTTGCTGCTGGGTACACGGAGATTGACGAAGCTGACAGGAGGCAGTTTTATGAGGTGATGAGAACAGTCTCTATCATGATTGAGTTCAGCACTCATGAATGTTATACACGTGTGACAATCAAAGAATCGTGCACCCAAATCTCTGCCCTTGTCATAACTTCTATTTTAATTAAAAGATAAAGTGGTGGGGGGTTTGGTTCTGAGTCCTACAGTTGTCCAGGTTTCCACAGTGCTGCAGAGACTGAGGGACTCTTCCAGGGAGCAGCTGGCCATTTGACCAAACTAACGGAGGCAAGCTGGAAAATAGTGGGGGCTTTCTGACTCGTTTCCTCAGACTGTTTCTGCCCTCTTTCCTTCATCCTTTCTTTTCCCTCCAGGTCTCTCTTTCCACGGAATATAAGCACTTTCTCTAAAGGATTCTCACACATACTTCATCCCCAACTGGCGAAAAGCAAGAGCCAATTTTCACAGGAATTTCTTATATAAGGCTCCATAAATTTATTATGTAGTTATTTGTTGAAAGGATGAGCTTCTAGTTATAAAAATCAGTAATTATATTAAAATGCTTGCTTATTCTGGAGAAGTATGAGAATTTGGGGTGATTTAAACTAGTTTGAATGTTGGCGTCCTAACCATACATTATCTACCTCAGAAAATTTTCCATTGTGGTCAAGAAAACTCAACTTAATATTAAATATCCACACTGGTATGAACCACTTCCTGCCCAGATTCCGACACTTAATTCTATGTCCTCTTTAAGACCCTGCTCCCTTCAACTTGGCTGTTCCTGGGACCTTCCAGCCTCAACTTTAAACCTCCCCTGATGCAGATTCACCCTCGAGATGCCGTGCATTAGGGTGATAATTGATTTTAAGCCATGAGATTTCGTGAGAAAGCAGTCACATAACTCTCCTTAAGAACATGCTTATGGTGGACGCAGTGTATTTACTAAGAATCTTACATTTGTGCTGCTGTATCAATATACCTAGGACTAGGTGAAAGAGAGAGAGAGAAAGGAAAGGAAAGAAAGGTAAAGAACGAAAAGAAAAGAAATTTATTTGTCATAGTTCTGGAGGCCAGAACATCCAAGATCAAGATGCCAACAGATCCAAGATGGCACTCTATGGTTACATCTTCCCGAGGGAAAAAATACCATGTCCTCCTGTGGTGCAGGTGGAAGGGCAAGAGAGACTAACGCTGAGAGCTGCATGAAGCCTGATTTACAGGGCCTCGGTGCCACTCATGGGGGGAGAAGCCTTTATTACCTGATTAGCTCTTAAGGCCTCGCCCTTGCACACTGACATATGGCCCATTCAACCTGAATTTTGCCCATTCAACCTGAATTTCAACCTGAATTTTGGAGGAGACACATTCAAACTATCGCAGATGGTAACTGCAATGGTAACATCAGTACAAATGATTGGATCTGTTTACAAAACTGCTAAGGTGCACATTTAAATACGTTTTGTATAAAAATATCATCCCATTCCAATATATTCCCAAACTTCCAAGGCAATTTCCTGATTATATCTACTTTAAAATAGCTATGCCTATGCCTACAATTATCTATTTCACATTTGTTTGTAACATAACAATTATAAATATTACTCATAAGGGTCCTCAAAGGCAAGAATTGACTACATCTCATCTTAGACATTTAAACTAAATACCAGAAAATAAATATAAAATCCTTAGCTTAAAATACCATCTTAGACAACTAAATACCAGAAAATAAATATAAAATCCTCAGCTCAGATACAAACCAGATTTGTATAACTCCTCTGCAGCTTTGAGATCACAAGCTGCTAAGCACACTGTTACCTACCACGTGTGAGGCTTTATGTACCTTTGACAAAAACTACTGAAGCAATTGTTCAAATGGAGTTGTCTTTGTAAATAGGAAGCTTTATTTCCAATAAATTATTTTTCCTGGAAAAAAAAGTAGCAGAAACAATTATTTAGTGGGCACTCTTTCTGATTGCTTTAGTGAACATGAAATTTTATTTTCTCTGTTCCCGGGATCTTGTTATTACACCCCTCCATGTGGTCAGGTCTAATGGGATCCAGACATCAGTGTAGATTAACTGATGGTTTTTGGCTAAGGATGCCCATTGAATACCCTTGTTTCTCCCTCCTCAATTTCATTCTTTAAAGATATTTACACTGACTTCTCAACTGCCTGAACCATAACTAATATACTTCACTGGCTTCTCAATTCTCCCCTGGTGGTGAGGTTGTAGATAATTGTGACTAAACCACACATGGAATCTATATATACAGTCCTTTCTATATTTGCAAATACTTACCTTTAGTCACCTTGAAAAAATGATGATCCTGAGTGAGCTTCTTACAGATTCTTTTATAGCTAAAATCTACTTTCTGAGAAGACGTGTAATGAAATGAGAAGTGTATGGTTTACAACCTTGCAGAACCATCTTCACAGCCTGGCTTTAATATTCTCAGTTTCCTTGATGAATACTTACGGCGTATTAACTTGGTGATGTAAGCTGCAAGCACCTGTGATTCCACAGTAGTTAACATAGTTTTTGTCCCCTTCTCTGATGATGTTTAAAATCCGTTAGCAAGAAAAAGAGGAAAAGAGAATGTGTATGGGATAAAATATATAGGTACAGTCCAGGGCTAAACAGCCTTCCAAGCTGTAAAAATATTTTGATTTTATTATAAGAATTATGAGGAGATGTTGACGAGTTTAAATTGGAAGAAGAGTTTGATAAAATCTGCATTTTTTGAAAAATCACTCTGGCTACTGGGTAAAAGTTGGATTGCATTAGGAGATATCAAGATCCAGAAAAACCAATTAGGAAGATAGGAAGATACTATATTAATTCAGATGAGAGATAATGTGGATCTATGAGATAAGCACATCTAGATGATGGAGATAAGAGAAAAATGAATTGTCAAGAAATATCTAGGATTTAGAACAAAATGCAGGAATTAACTGAGTATGTGGGAAAAAGAACAGAAGAGTCAAGGGCGAGTCCAAAGTCCAAGGCTCCTGGGAACTGGGGATAGCAGAGTGAAGACTGGGACTGAGTGGAGGCGGGGTGGGGCGGCTGAGTGCAGAGATGGCGGGTGCTACTTGAGACGTGTTGGATTTGATCTGCTGCTGAGACCCGGGTCAACATGCCCCATCAGCTGACAGAGACACAAGGCTTGAAGTTCGAAAGAGACACCCGGTTGGAAAATAAAGAATCAAGCATTCTCTCTGACTTCGGGTCAACCGCAGTTGTAACACAGGTCCATTGACTCGGCTTCAGGTACCAGCAGGAAAATAAGCTAGACTAAAATTCACACGATATCCCAAATTTCCTGAATTCTCTTTATTTCAGCACTAAAAGCACTACAGAATAAAGTATTTTTAGTGAATGGACACCATCAATTGGAGCAGATATATGCTAAGAGAACCATTATCTGGATTCTCTTCATCACTATCACAGCCGATGACACGGTAGTGTACACATTTCTTACAGCATAAGAATTCTGCAAGGGGACAAAATTTTGACTACAATTTCTGTTAACATCTGAAGCAAAGTAGCTGCTGGCTAAAGACAAAAAGCTTCTTTTTAGTTGTTCTGAGTCCAACAAAAAATGAATTCTTCAATATGACATAGTACAAGTACACATTTTTATTGATTTCTTAGTCTGTCTTCCACTCATTCCATTTCTATTGTTTCATTCTTTTTCAGTATTCCAAAACTGCAGTTCAAGACAAATCTTTTATTTCTAATACGAAAGGAATGTCATACGAGTGGTACTATAAATTAAATATAACCATAAAATGAAGCTCTCCAACTCACAAAATTAATGTAGTAATTAAGTGTGATAGTCATGTTGAATTTAACTCAAATGTAAGGAATATATTCACAAATTCTATCATATTTACAAAAATATAACTACAGTGAAACCTCTTTAATAGCATCTAAGGTGGTACAACTATTTTAACATCTCATTTATTGTTCATAAACATAATAGAGTTTTAAGCATCTTTGGTTGGTACTATTGAAATAAAAACTATATTCATAAAATCATTAAATGAAAACTCTATAGTACTTACGTTTCAGTATTTATAGGTTTACAGTGATTATGTATATATTCACATTATCCAAAAAAATATAACAACTTTGAAAAGAGAAAACTTATGTGAAATTGGTTGAAACAGAACAGAACATTTGCAAAATGGATTGCATCCAGTGCTTTGAATGTTTCTTACCAGATGGGGCCATTTTATGAAATCATATTTTTATTTATCACGAAAGGGTCCATGGAAAATGAATTCTAAAGAAAATAACACTGCAGAGTACTGTAAACCTTTTATAGCTGTGTGCCTGTGCAAAAAAACTGCACACAAATAGCCACAAAATGTTAAAAAATACCACAAAATTATTTTCTATTTTAATTTTTAGCTCAAACTCTACTCCAGCACAGGAATAATAACATAAATCATACAGATTTTAAATTTTGTAAC